>JBAMAX010001510.1:0-150161 GCA_037043745.1 Chymomyza amoena | reverse complement strand
TACCCTGCATTGCTTGATGGCTGACCATAAAAAATTGCATTTCATTCGGATGCACAATAGTCTGGTCGACTACAGTACCGGGCTCCACATTATTGTATTTATTGAATTTTGCGTCTCCTTCGCCTTTTGGAAAGAAACGCGTGTGGTGACGTTTCACCGCAATCAAGCAGGCAAGCTTGGGTATAAAGCCAAGCCTGTGGCAGGCCATGTAAATACTGCGAAGTTCAATCTCTTTTACTATATTGATTTGGCCTTCGCTCACTCCGTCGCGGTAGTATATAATGTGCTCGGGGAAACGATTTTGCGATGCCTTGTACAATAATAGAAATTCCGAAATAATCGATGACATATCCTCTATATTTTCCAACCGTGCGGACTGCAGACGGTAACGCATATTGTAGCGGAAGCCAAATGGGTCATATGTGGCAACCATACCGACTACACTTGGTATGTTTGGTTGATCAGGAGATGGATGTGCTACATCGCCACCCAAGTACATCACATTATATAACTTCGTAAGTGGCTCCTCCTTAATCTTGTGATTGACGCCATTAAGTTTGGCGTTAAGCTTCAGCAAAATGTTGCTTGCCATCGAAGGATTCAGTCTGCGCTCCACATTCTGTTGTTTTATGCACTGCGTTAATAAACCATGTTTGAGTTCAGCTTTTGTCTTTATATCACTGTAGGTGATTCCACGTCGGGGTATAACGACAAACACGAGATCGCACTTGTCGCTTTTCAAGTCAGCGAATCTACAATCCAATTGATTCTCGTCAGAGAAAGGAACTATAATCGGTTTTGGATCCAGGCTAACTTGTGTAGTTTTCGCGACTTGTAGGAGTATTTCAGTCATTTGTAGTATTTGTTCATAGTAAAGGGCGTTTCTTGCGGCATGTGGATATAGCACGGCCCATTTGTGCATTGTCTTGGGGGCTTGTATAAATACCATGCGATCCATGCGCCAAGATCCGTTTCGAACAATAGCTATTTGCCCACCTTTATATTCGAGGCGTGGTGGTGTCAACAGGCGCATAGAAAGTGTTATAAAATCCGTTCCAATCTTCAAACCGAATCGAGAAACGATTGGATTCAGATTGTGTTGGAAGAATTCCAGGAGATCCAATATCTTCCGTTTGCGTATGTTTGTGGATGTGGCCGCATGTTTCACTATTTCCGAAACAACTTGATCGCTGTCTTTACGGTTTAAGAACTGATTGGGCTCAATGCGGCACAGCTCCATAGGCAAGTATACACATGAAGCTATTGGACCGGCATGTATACAATTCAAGAGGGGATACTTTAAATTATAACCACGTTTCCTGAAATATGCAGCGACGCTTTGGGTAATTTTGTCCACAGTAAAAGTTTGCATATTTGCATCTTTCTCCGTAAGTCCGTTCACTTTGAATGCACGTGGAGCAGCTCCAAAGCATTTGGGCGGCTCGTATATTATTTGAAGGTTTTTTAAGAATGTTGATATTTCATTCTTTGCAAAGCCTCCCAATGTAGAACTCTTATCAATGCGCTGCTTTAGCCCATAACGCTCTAGATATTGAATGATGGAATTGGCCATTGGAAAAGTCTTATGAGAAATGTCCACATTCACAAGTGGAGAGTTACCAAGAACAAGAGATTGATAGAGACCAATATTCAAATCATAGCCGTCGATCAACTCGATTCGTCCCTGTTGCGAGGTCCTGTAGAAGGAACGACCGCCGCGTAATGCCTTCTCGTGGCATGGAGTAGCCAGCACCACCTCAAGGCATTGCAGTGAACGCATGGGCTTGTCATACAGCTTGTCCTTCGTGTAATTCTTAAGTGAAGCCAAATCCACTTCAATGGATTCAGTCCCTTTTATCTGAATGGTGTAATGCAGTACGCGACCTTCACCATCAGTCACTTTAACCTCCTTAGCCTGTTTGAGTATGGGTAGCTCGTCCACTGTATAACAGGATGACTTGCCATCATAGGCAGCAGCAATTCCATTCAAATGTTCTATTCGAAATAGCTCAAATGCGTTCCGGAAAAATTTCTTTGGTCGCTCTGGCATTATCTTCACATCGTAATGATAGGCAATATTTGGCATATCCGTTAAGTCGAGTGTCAAATAGTTTACCTCAACTATACCAGGCTTGCCAATTGTTCCACGCTCAATATCACCCGCCTTTGTGGCAATACGCAACTCACCTTGTTGCTGAAGATTACGCGGTCCTCGTTCTTGTTTATGTGACCCTCGACTTAACGGATATGCCAAATATTGCCTATCATTACGATGTGAAGATAATGCCAGAGCGACCAAAGAAATTTTTCCGGAACGCATTTGAGCTATTTCGAATAGAACATTTGAATGGAATTGCTGCTGCCTATGATGGCAAGTCATCCTGTTATACAGTGGACGAGCTACCCATACTCAAACAGGCTAAGGAGGTTAAAGTGACTGATGGTGAAGGTCGCGTACTGCATTACACCATTCAGATAAAAGGGACTGAATCCATTGAAGTGGATTTGGCTTCACTTAAGAATTACACGAAGGACAAGCTGTATGACAAGCCCATGCGTTCACTGCAATGCCTTGAGGTGGTGCTGGCTACTCCATGCCACGAGAAGGCATTACGCGGCGGTCGTTCCTTCTACAGGACCTCGCAACAGGGACGTATCGAGTTGATCGACGGCTATGATTTGAATATTGGTCTCTATCAATCTCTTGTTCTTGGTAACTCTCCACTTGTGAATGTGGACATTTCTCATAAGACTTTTCCAATGGCCAATTCCATCATTCAATATCTAGAGCGTTATGGGCTAAAGCAGCGCATTGATAAGAGTTCTACATTGGGAGGCTTTGCAAAGAATGAAATATCAACATTCTTAAAAAACCTTCAAATAATATACGAGCCGCCCAAATGCTTTGGAGCTGCTCCACGTGCATTCAAAGTGAACGGACTTACGGAGAAAGATGCAAATATGCAAACTTTTACTGTGGACAAAATTACCCAAAGCGTCGCTGCATATTTCAAGAAACGTGGTTATAATTTAAAGTATCCACTCTTGAATTGTATACATGCCGGTCCAATAGCTTCATGTGTATACTTGCCTATGGAGCTGTGCCGCATTGAGCCCAATCAGTTCTTAAACCGTAAAGACAGCGATCAAGTTGTTTCGGAAATAGTGAAACATGCGGCCACATCCACAAACATACGCAAACGGAAGATATTGGATCTCCTGGAATTCTTCCAACACAATCTGAATCCAATCGTTTCTCGATTCGGTTTGAAGATTGGAAAGGATTTTATAACACTTTCTATGCGCCTGTTGACACCACCACGCCTCGAATATAAAGGTGGGCAAATAGCTATTGTTCGAAACGGATCTTGGCGCATGGATCGCATGGTATTTATACAAGCCCCCAAGACAATGCACAAATGGGCCGTGCTATATCCACATGCCGCAAGAAACGCCCTTTACTATGAACAAATACTACAAATGACTGAAATACTCCTACAAGTCGCGAAAACTACACAAGTTAGCCTGGATCCAAAACCGATTATAGTTCCTTTCTCTGACGAGAATCAATTGGATTGTAGATTCGCTGACTTGAAAAGCGACAAGTGCGATCTCGTGTTTGTCGTTATACCCCGACGTGGAATCACCTACAGTGATATAAAGACAAAAGCTGAACTCAAACATGGTTTATTAACGCAGTGCATAAAACAACAGAATGTGGAGCGCAGGATGAATCCTTCGATGGCAAGCAACATTTTGCTGAAGCTTAACGCCAAACTTAATGGCGTCAATCACAAGATTAAGGAGGAGCCACTTACGAAGTTATATAATGTGATGTACTTGGGTGGCGATGTAGCACATCCATCTCCTGATCAACCAAACATACCAAGTGTAGTCGGTATGGTTGCCACATATGACCCATTTGGCTTCCGCTACAATATGCGTTACCGTCTGCAGTCCGCACGGTTGGAAAATATAGAGGATATGTCATCAATTATTTCGGAATTTCTATTATTGTACAAGGCATCGCAAAATCGTTTCCCCGAGCACATTATATACTACCGCGACGGAGTGAGCGAGGGCCAATTCAATATAGTAAAAGAGATTGAACTTCGCAGTATTTACATGGCCTGCCACAGGCTTGGCTTTATACCCAAGCTTGCCTGCTTGATTGCGGTGAAACGTCACCACACGCGTTTCTTTCCAAAAGGCGAAGGAGACGCAAAATTCAATAAATACAATAATGTGGAGCCCGGTACTGTAGTCGACCAGACTATTGTGCATCCGAATGAAATGCAATTTTTTATGGTCAGCCATCAAGCACTGCAAGGCACCGCTAGGCCAACCCGATACAACGTCATAAAAAATACTGGGAATCTGAACATTAATCTGTTGCAACAGTTAACATTTGATTTATGCCACTTGTTTCCCCGTTGCAACAGATCGGTTTCCTATCCTGCTCCCGTGTATTTGGCGCATTTGGCTGCTGCCCGTGGACGAATCTATTTGGGCGTCGGAAAATCATTGGGCACCCCAAAAGAGGAGTATTTAAAGCGTAGCATTAAACCAGATCTTCTCCAAAAAAATCCAATGTTTTTTGTTTAAATCCATTGCAACTTGTGAATAAAATATTTTCCCAATAAAAAAAAATTGTTACAAAGTCTAAATATTTATATCTGATTTGGTTTTGGGGAAAGTTCTCTAGTAAGAAGACCCGATATTGATGGCGATTGTGATTGATAAATCCAGTGCTTTTGGTATTGCTGTACAGTCACTATACATTAATAATAAACCACCATCATAAATTATGCCAATGTTCTACATTCCTTTTGTTTTGCTAAAAATACATCGGTAACCACTGGCATGCCATCTAATATCATAAATTCGGTTTACTTTTTGAGGATTAATTCATCCGTGATGGTAATTTTTATTACATCGAAAACGGATTTAAGTATAACTGAAAAGGACAAAATTAAGCTCCTTGTTATCCTCCCCTAGTACACATAGTTTGATCCAAAAATTGTATGTATTGTATTATTTATAACAAGATCTATTAATATAACTTGCAGCAGCTAAAGATGTAGTTTTTACCGAAGAATTATCTATTATCCTATCTATGATAAGCATAAGCAGTATCTTGATAGGAAACAGAAGTTTACTGGAAACATCTTGTCTACGGCTTGCATCCTTTGTGGTACATTCAAATCATAGTCTTAAGACGTCTACTTACATTAAACTTTTCATATATTTTATTAATATATTATTGATATTTTTATTTTTTTTTATCAGATTTAAAATAAACTTTAAAAATTTGATGAAAGTAGATTTCTGACAGCCTTCTCGATTTAAAAATTTGTAGAGTTTAGTTATTTTTTCAAAAGAATCACATAAAATTTGAACACCTATTTTTAAGCGAAGCGAAAAACTATTTTAATTTAAAAAAAAATGGTTGAAATCAATAGAATATAAAACACATTCTTTTTATTACAGCCAATCAATTTTTTTAACTAACATAAAAAATGTGTATGCATGAAAGGATCAACAGAGGATCAACAGCCACTTCTAAATAACATAGGTCGTCATCATAAACCCGCGTTGACTGAATTGATTTACATCTGATATTTAAGCCGTGCAATTTAAAGCTGCTACTTTTAAGCATATTATATTTAATTTTAAAACCTTAACTTCATCAATTACTCAAAAACATCATTTAATTCCTTTTTTAATAAAGCAATGTGATTTATTTCAAATCGAATAATTTTATTATTACGTTAGATGGCGCCAGCAGAACAACGACTGCCCTTTTTGGCGCCACAATAAACAATCATTTTGCGTTGTGTTCAAAGAATGACAAAATAAAGGTAGACCCCATGTCGTAATAAAATTTAATAATTTTTTAGCACTACTATCCTGTTCCATTCCAAGTATTCGGAAATCTTTTTCGATACAGTCGGTTTCTGTACCGTGTATGAGTTAGGTTGTACTCTTGTATCTTCTGTGGGCTCCCAGCTTTCAAATTATAAACTCTGTGCTTTAATAACGTGCGCAATAAATGTCCAGCCAGACACTTCGAAATTTCTGTGTCCTGCCTTCTGTCGTCACTTTATTTCCTATATTATATTAATAATCTATAAATAGAGTTTAAGTCCAAACCCATTTATATTTTTGTGGTAATTATAGCAAATCAGATTTAAATTGCTAAACCAGGAGGAAAGTAGGTCAAAAATACTTTAAGAGTATTTCTGGAGTCTGTCTGGGTTAGTATATCATTTAATGTTTCAATTGGGAATTCAAATAATTGAGGTAACAATTTGATACTTTAAATGTAATTCTGCATAAAAATGAAATAAATCTTAAAATTAATTCAATATATTTTGATTCTACATGAAAAAATATGTGTAAATAATACAACAATGCAGCTGTAGCAGTTTTAAAACATTTTTTTTTATAATTTTCCCTCAAAGTTATTAAAGCACACATAATAAAAATACATTCAAGGAGAAAATATAAATTATTATTGCCAAGTGCAGTCCAGTATAGTAGCTCCGATGCGCAACAAATTTCGATCTTGTCCGTGATGCGACTTAGTCTTGCCAACTCTTCATATATTTACCTTGAAATAAAAATCTATATAAATTATTACCTAAAGTGCATTACTCACTTGTCGTAGATGGCTTATTGAGTTTCCAGTTTAAATTTACATTGGCGGTAGTTTTTATTTAGTATTAATGTATCTTATTGGATGCTTCATTTTTCCATATCCATAAAAATGTAACGAATTTTGCGTATTGTGTTTTTATTATGATGATGGTTTTATTTTTAAATGAAATTACTTAGTCAATACACAGCGAAAAATTGCTGGCTACTTTTTAAATCGATCTATTTGATATAATTTAAAAAAACTGTGCATATATCAACTACAGAAATTAATATAAATTATAATTGCATTTAATCCAGAAATAAATAAATTTTCAGTTTTGACTGGAAAAATTTAATTTAAAATTAATTTAACGGCATGTCCAAAGATGACTCCTACACCCTGGATTGGCGAAAAAAAAAACAGAAATATGCAATAGATAAAAATAAATGAATTATTGCAAAAATAAAACATAAAAAAAAAAGTTTTGACTGGACCAAGATATTTAATTTTAGTCTTTATAGTCTGACTAAAATGTTAGCCATCGTATTTTTGATCTAATTGTCAAACAAAATCTTATACAAAATTAAAAACATTTATTATTAAGTTGAAAGTTTTACTACCTCGAATATAATAACCCAAAATTAGAAATTTTGATCAATGCGCTTCGTTTCGCATTTTTATACCATGTACTTAAAAGTACAAACGTATTCTAGATTTGTGCAATGTATGTAACGGACAGAAGGAGGCGGTGCAGACCCCAAGTCCTTTATACCAAAATGCTTATCATAACCTGGGGTGCGATTGAGCCATATCCGTCCGTCTGTCCGCCCGTCTGTCCGCCCGTCCGTCCATCCGTCCGAATGAACGCCTAGATCTCGGAGACTAGAAAGAGAGCCAGAAACACCAAACCTTATCAGCTGGCGCGTATATTTCCTGAAGATGAAGCTTATTGAGTCATGTTAATGTCTTTTCCCGATATCCCGCAGTAGATTTTAGCGGTTTTTGGAAACACCGTATAATATTTTCATCTGAAATTTAACAAAATGATACGTTATGGTTCCTCGCATCTGTCAAAAATGAGCAAAATCGGACAAGTACTGCAAAAGCTATAGTGAAAAATATATAAACTGCGTCAATATTTGACTCTACCTAATTATGGTTACCTTGTGGGGACCTCGAATCACAATTTTTGGTAAGCTGATTCATGTGGCTCTAATGAACAAATGGACATCCAAATTTAATCAATGCGGACCCCACCCCCCCGCAATCGATATACCGTGTTTTCTCCCACAACTCTTAACATATCAACTTAAAACTTACCCCATATACTTTAAATAGGTTTTGTTGACCTTACTTCAGTTTCATCACAGTCGGCAAAAATTTGCGGAATTTCACAAAAAAAAAATTAATTCCAGTTGGAAACTTCTTAGTGCGAATACGCAGAAAGAATTTGCTCGAGAGAAAAAGTACAGGGTATTCCACTGTCGGGCACCGCCTCGACTGTATAACATTTTTTAAACTTCCACTTTTCATATCTGCTTTTTCGCTTTGGAACTCTTAAGCAAAATACACAGGGAACAAGTGAATAAATGATGGACAAAGAAAACAGCTTTCTTCGTGCCTCTCCTCGAATTCGATGCCGAAATCTCCTTTAAGAGTACGACTTAAACCATCTAGTCGGAATCGAAAAGTAGAATCATAGAGAGACATTATTAAATTTGCTTATTAAGTTTTTTAAACGTTTTACCTATCTTATAAAAAGTAAATTATCATCCACAATTGATGGTTGCTTCGATTTCCATAAAACGTGAGCACCCCGCTTAATTCTAATGGATCGCCTTTAAAAAAAAAAAACAAAACGCGACTACATCTTCCCAGTTCCACCACTCCCAATTTCACCAACACTTTCAGTTTCCAAGTTGTCAATTGTTGATGGCTTGCTGAATCATCCATAGACTTGACGTGTGCCCAAAGAAAATAATCTAAAGGGTTCAAATCACATTTCTTTTCACCGAATTGAGTTTTCAGTAATTCAATAGATTCGATCGGCATTATTATGTTAAAGCCAGAACTGTTCGACATCGATGTCATGTACAATTTAAAACAAATACTCTATATCGATCCCTATTGACTATAACAAGATACAATCGATAAATTTGAATTTTCCTCTACACTGGCCTCTACCACAGCGATATTTGCTTCGGAACATGGTATAATACCTACAGGTAGTGAGAGAAAAAAAAGTTAGAGAGACAGACCGCATACACATCATAATAATATGCGCGTAAATAACCCTCCTTATGCACAGTCGCAATGAAACTAAAATTTGGTAAACGTCGTTCAGAGGCTTTAGCCATATTCCTCTACCTGTAGTTATATCATAGCTTTGGATCGTGCTGTTCTTATTCTGATTTGTAGTCAGACATAGTGGAGTGTCAAATGAACAGAACATCAGAACACTGATGTTGATGGAAAATCTCAAAGATTTGATTTACAATCACATTACATATTTTTTTTATTAAAAAAAATCAAGTTTAACTCATATTATCTTAGGAAAAAGCCAAGAGAGCACAGTTTGCCAAAGATGATCGAAGAGTTAAAACAAGATTACCGATAGATGAAGTGATAAAGGACACAGATCGTTCGAATTAGAGGAAATTTCAAAGACATTTGTAATAGATATTTTTTCTATTATCAAAAAGTTATTTCATGTTTTTTTAGGGTTTGTTTTCACATTTTCTTAAAATAAACAAATTTTTCTCAGTGCACAAAAAGTATAAACAAATAAAATATTAACGTTTTGTATTAACAACTTGAGCATGAACCAGAAATCAAAACTAAAAACTACTTAAACCACAATTCGTCTCGTTTTAGTTCCGACAGTCACGCTAAGTGAGTCTGGGGTATTGTTATCATTATCATTTATATATTAATTAGGTCTTTCCTTGTCATCTAGAACTGGTTACATTGAATGTGTTAAAACTGAGTGGATGTCTCGAAAGGTGCTTGCACTTTGTAAATTGACATTGACTAGATAAAAAAAAATTACTATATTTATTCAAAATAAAAAAAATCCGTTGCCACAGCTATTATTAAAACTGTCATATTTTTATATTTATTAGTTAAGATCTTACGGGAAAAGCCCGTAAATATTTTACAAAAGACTAATGCGATTATCAGTCATTTTTTGTTACATATTTCTTTGCTGGTTGCCTACTCATTGTAGAGAGTGTTTTTTTTTTATTTTGAAAATGGCTTATAGCTCCAGCCAAGAGGTTAAATAATGCTAACAGTCGTTTGAAAGTAGATTTTGGTCAAAATAAGACCAGTTCAAATTAAAGCCATAAAAGTAACAAATGTTTGAACAAGAATTACAGTCTATTAAGTAAATAGCTTTTGGTAGTAAATAGTCCGCAGGCCAAAAAATGCCTAATTTTAGTATGGATTAATATTGTAAAATATTATTTGGGGTTATGACCTAAGTAAATCAAAAGCTGCTTAATTCAAAACTATCAAGAAGCTGAACCTCACCTGTTCGATACCTTGTTTTTAGAGTTAATATTTCACTGGCAATACTGTAATTATAACGAAATATGTTATATATATCTGTTACGTATATCAACTTGATGTTGAATAATCACTTAACCCTTTATGCACAGAGTCATGAGCTTTTTAAATTGGTACAAGCACAAGAAAAAAATGTTTTTCGCCTAAAAAAACAATACGAGTCTGATGAAATGGACCAAGGAACAATATATTTCAGTTTCATTGACCCAGTTAATCAGACTGGTTTGTCGATCAATAACACAGATCTACGAATGCCCAGATCATAATTCAGTAATTTGCTGCGTAGTCCGAATCCAGTGTCAGAATTTGCCCATCATGTCAGGATTTTAAGATATTTGATGTTATGTAGCCGAAAAACTGACTTTTTCCCATTTATAAGGTTATGTACAAGACGCAAAAAATTTGGGTGTTTGAGGCTCCCAATTTCACAAAAACTATTTTTTTATGTGACTTAAATCCATCTGTTTTGATTCGAGTGAAATCCAAATGAATTTGCAAAATAGTTTCGTATACTTAAAACTGAAATATTTTTTTAAATATTCTTCTAATCTTGGACGCTATTTATGTTCTTTATATTAAACTATTTTTTTTTCGATTCCACCCTTAAAATAAGGCAATGATAGGTTCGTCAGGATTGACGTGTTGGCCAAAAAAGAATTACTCTGTATTAAAAATAGCTAAATAGTAATATTCTCTCAGAAAATAAATCCCAATTTTAGTAAAAATGAGATGTTTAGAGCAAAGGAGCACTGAGTATTCTTATAACAATTTTGAAGTTTTCACAGGCTAAAAATATGGCAGGCCGCGCAGGTCATGATTTTAGATTACAAGGAAACTAAAATATGTTGTTCCTTGGTCCATTTCATCACACTCGTATTGTTTTTTTAGGCGAAAAACATTTTTTTCTCGGAGTTTTCGCCATTTTGTTTTATAGGTAAATGCCTCAAAATTTTGCGTCACTTTTTATTTATATGTGCATAACTTTGTCAAAAGTGGATGGATTTAGACGGTTAAACATTTGAAATGACCGGAATGAGTGAACAGAGCGTTTTCGCTAAAGCGAAATTTTACTATTTGTTAGTCCAAATGGTCTTCTTTACTATGATAAAATTTCACATGTTTGGAAACACAAATCATTCAAAATTATGGAAGGGACTTCGGTGAATTTGGTTTCACAGTCAAAATACTCGGCCCTATACTTAGTCAGTCAATAGTTTAAAAATGTCAATTTTATATGTACTTTAAATAGTAAGATTTGAAATAAATAAACATCTTTAAAAAAAAGGAACCTATACTATGATTAAGTTGAGTTGTCGCATACTAAACGATAACGCTTTTTATCTTTGATCTTATGATGAAGTTTTAAATTGGTTATGCAGGTGTGCTGATTTATAGCTGTCAATACAACTATTTACTCAACCCCGAACCGTATTCTAGTTTCTAGACGTTAAGATGACTTGAATCTGGATCTTTCGCCAATATTTTATATAATGATGAAATTATTTGAACATACCCAAGACTCATAATTGAAATTGCATGAAAGCTTGCAATGTTCGTGCTTAAAATGCTAGTGTTAGAAGCGTGACACGAAAAAGTGTGATTTTATGCCCGAATACCCATTAAATACAAATTAAATATAAAAAAAAGATTCTTAGAAATTCTATAAAAAAGATTTATGGCAATTGATAGTTGCATATTAGTTAATAAACCATTTTTATTGGCTTTTACACGTGGCAATCTCGACATTTAGTCTGTACTATAATATTATAATGCAGAAATATATACTTTTCATTGAAACCAAATTATTTTGGGAATACGTTAAATTAAGTTTAAGTAAGCTATGATTCATGCCTAAAGGTAAAAATATGGCGCACGCTAAAATTGGGCTCGGACGACTTAAATATACCCTCTACCATCACACTATATATGCTCCGGCCAGGAGGGACATATATTATGTATTCAATTTTTGCTATATGGCAAGGAATAAATTACACTATAAGTCAACTTTCTGTACACTTGTGAAAATTTGATTCGTCTGATTCGTTAGACTTAGTGCCCTATAATAGGTTCCTAGTTGGAGCAAAGGGCCTCTAGAGACTTTCTCCAGCTTTCTCTATTTTTCGCAATCGTTTTTTTTTTTAGTGCCAGAAGTTGTAATGTCCCCTGCCAGTGTCCGGCGCCACGTTGTTTTTGGCCGCCAACGCCTTCTGCTGGCTAGCAATTTTCAATCCAACGCTTCTTTTGGAATTCCTCTGCTTCCATTTGCGACGCTGAATTTGGATAGACACCGAATTCGAGATAGTCCTTGGCCATCCTTTCTAAAGTACGGTTTCGCATATGTGGTCATAAACACTATACCAATTTGAATTTTTTGTATTTTGGTTTTTCTCAAAAGTAGGACAATTGGTAAACTTAATAAAAAACTACAGCCGAAAGTAAATTTTCGTACAAATATCGTAATTTCTTTTAGCAAAAGTTTTAAACACTTGAAAATTGAGATATTTTATGTTATTTATCATGATATGTAGATGTGATTTCTGTAAAGTGTCGTCTTTTTCAGATACAAAATGACTAATTTATGGAAGTTTTCGAAAAAATGTAATTTTTCGAAGCAATTTTTTGTTATCACTTTCAACTGCACTTAAGCTGCGAAAAGTAATTCAGTCTTTTATTTTTGCATTTTTTATAGAAAGTAGGACTCAGTACATTTCAAATAAGCTCTTTTTCATGAAATTCTAACTTTCCATTAAACACTAGTAGTTGAATGAACCACCATGAGAGTACGCAAAAAGTCATGATTTCACAAAAAAATATACGAATTTGAATTTCTCGACGGGCTTGCAAAAACCTACACATTTATGGAGTCCAAATCTCCAGTTCAGTTATAAAGGCAATATAATCCCCAAGATCTAACTTAATATAAACCTTACCTTAAGCCTTAGGTAAGTTCTCTGAACGCTTCATAAAATAATAATGAGTTATGACGTCTCTCAATTTTAATACAGTCAAGGTTTACATTTACCTTAATTCTTCAAAAAACTGCGATGGCTTTTTTATATCCAAATATTTTTGTAAATATTAAGTACCCGCTCATACGGCCTTAGATAACCAGATAATTGAGTGCAGTGCAGAGTATGAATCAAGCAGTTCGTTGGTCTTGTTAAATGTTCCTAGACCAAGATAATCACGTTACCTAGCTTACAATTTTACAAAATTTTAATACGTACTACTAAGAAATGAGGGAAGTTTTTCGTTTATATTTATTTTTGTGAACTAGTCAACCGGAATGAAAAGATTTAGCTTTAGATTTGCCAAAGTGATGGAATTACGACGGAAGCAAAAACCACTAAATTTATAGGAAAAAAATTATTTATTCTAAGTATTTAATAAGAAGTCTAATAAACGGTTTAACAATCATAGTAAATTTTTGAATTAGTCAGGCCGTTAACCGACGGTGGTATACTTTACGCACTTTTGTGCCTGTACCTTATTGTACAAATAACAGGTGGGTCAAAAAGTCTTTGGCCTGACATACAAATGACGACACCAGTTGATTATCCTTATGATTTTTAAATAGTGCCATCTTTCAAATGCATCCTGTTAAAATTTCAAGTCAATCTGTTTATAATTATTCAAGTTATAGACGTTCAAGTGACGCTACTTTTGTGTTTACAAAAATCATGGATTCAAAGCAATTTTGGGTGTTGATTTATCATTGTTTTTTTATGGGAAAAAATACCGTCACAGCCCACCAATAGCTTGAAAAGTGTTATAAGGAACCTGCACCATCAAAATCAAGTGTTAAATACTGGTACGCAGAGTTTAGACGCGGTCGTACAGACACCGATGATGCTGAACGCTCTGTTCGTCCAAATGAGGCAGTTACGGCAGAAAAAGTCCAAAAAGTCGAGCAAATGATACTTTCCAACAGCAAAGTGAAGTTGCAAGAGGTAGCTGATGCCATAAAGTTATCAAAAGGTACAATTTTTACCATAATACACGAACATTTGGGCATGATAAAGCTGTTTTCAAAGTGGGTGCCGCGTTTCCTCAAACCAAAAGAAAAACAACAACGAATGGAAACTTCCCAGAGAGGACAAAATCAACGAATTGGGCTTCGAATTGCTTCCCCACCCACCGTATAGTCCAGATCTGGTCCCCAGCGATTACCACCTTTTCTCCCAGCTCAAAAAGATGGTCTGTGGCAAGAGATTTTGCTCTAATGAGAAGGTGATCGCTGAAACTGAAGCGTATTTTGAAGGCGTCGGCACATCGGCCTACAACACCGGTATTGAAAAGTTAGAGAAGCGGTGTAATGCTTGTATCTCTGCCAAACGGAACTACTTTGATGAATAAATATGAATTACTGTAGAAAATTGTGTTTTTCTTAGTTAGGCCAAAGACTTATTGACCCACCTGTTACTGCATGCTTTTTTAGAGGTTCACAACTTTGAGCTGGCAACACTTGGTCTGACAACCCATTTAACAGCTGATAGTTGCTTTTTGTTGAGTTTGGTTTGACATTTCATTATGGATATAAATTTTCAATATAATGGATCCGTTCGTCAAATGATTAATGTCATATAATTTTATATCCCATTTTATAATATGTTTTTTTATGATTTAAACTTGTATTTCTCTACAAAAAAACACCCTTTATTAAGTTTCAGAAAGCCGAAAATGTAAAAATGCCGAAAAAGACGTCGGAGACCCCAAAAAAAATAATTGCGAGGTGAATGCTGGTTTAAAATTTCGGCTAGGTGACATTTATAGAGTAAACCAGAAGGAGCTATTAAAATGGTAAAAGATTTTTTGGCCTATGATTGATGTAAACGCCGTTCAGACTGTTACAAATATTGTACAAGTTTAAAAAATACTCTAGACTCTGGATACAGGGTATACAAATGGTTCTAAACTTTTGTAATTACTTATTGTTATTACTCAATCATTGTGACTTGTTAGGTTTTATTACGAGTTTAATATTTGTGAATCACCTATTCATAAAAGTCTTATTTAGCGGGGTACTTTGAATCGTTTTTTTTTGCTATTTAAATGCGTCACGCAGCGAACTTTTCCGCATCGTTATCAACTTAGGCTTACAGCAGATGTTGCCTTGACTAAGAACATCGATACGGCTATAATTTGCAAAGTGGTGAGAACTCACGAGAATCCGTACATCACTTCCTTAGTTTACATAACCAATTAGAGTAGTTCAAATTAGGCTGCTTTGGAGCACAGCCAAATTAATGCTTTGATGACTTTGCAGTTTATGGTGGCTCTGGAAATTATGTCACATGGAAAAAAAGGCGTCGTCAGGCACGACTAACTAACTGTATGTGTAGAGAAACCAAAGAGGCAGAAAAATGAAATGAAAAAAAAACACCAAACCGTAACGGAAAGATTGATTTACACTTTCAAGGCCATTCGGTTAGTCAGTTGGGGATTTCGCTATAAACTTTATTGTTGTGGTTGTTGTTGTGGTTATTGTTACGAAACGAATGCCGATCCTGTGCAAATTGCAGCTCCGACTTGGACGATGTAAAGCGCAGTCAATCGCATTACAACCAGTCGCACAACTTTTTTTCTTTGGTAGATTTCGTTGTCGCCAACGATGTTGTTGTGAATCAGGTTCCAAAATGTTTTCTTCAAAATTACATGCCTCTTGGTCCAAGCATATATACATACATACATACATAGGTTTTTTGCCATGTGTATGGGTTATGGCAAGTGCAGCTGAAGTCTGGGCTGGTCTGCTGGATGACATGCATTTTGGAACAGCCTCAGCAAAACCAGCTGGCCTTGGAATTATGATGTGCAGTTGAGTGTCTGTCCTTTTCTGGGATTTTTGGGCCAAGTGGTTTGCTGGCAGAGCTGCTAGCATCGTTTGTTAATGACACTGCCCCAAGTAAACACATACAGATATGTGCTACATATAGGGTGTTCATTTTTACGATTTTGTTAATCTTCCAATAATAAAACTTGACATTTGCCGCTTTTCAATTAAAATAATATTGCTATAAAATATTTACAATTCAATATCCTTTGTTCTTTACAATAATGTTCATAAACAGTATTATTATTGTAAATTTCCCAATGATTTTATATACCCAACAAATCTTTCGCTACCAAATTAAGTTGCGGCATAATATTTTGGGCATCTGTTTACTATTGTTACAAAAAAATGTGGCAACACTGTTTTGTTACGACGTTTACGTGCGGCATAAAAACGTCTTAGAAGCATCAAGGAGTCCTGTCAATCAGAGGCCAACATTTGGTCCGTCGGTCTTCTTTTCGTGTTCTTTCAGTTCAGTGCTTATTAGAGCAGATATTTGAAACTTCTTTTTTTAAGCCTTTTTATTGGATCTTCGTTGGGGAGCCCTTTTGCCAGACTATTTTGGTGTCTTTTTAGCCTTTCATTATAGCGGCTTGTGTGCATATTTATCCGGAGATCGACGGTCTCCAGTCTGTGGTTGTGGTGCAAGGTCGCATTCCTTACATACCATTCACACCCAGTAATAAGGCGTAAGGCACTTTTCTGTAGTTTCTGAATACGTGAGCAACGTGAATCGAGCGAGCCGCCATACCCCAGATCTGGATAGCGTATCTCCAGGTTGGAACCACTATCATTTTATATAATGTTTTTTTGCATCGGAGTAAAAGACGGCTACGATGATTCACGAGCCAGTTCATTTTAGCCATTTTTAGCCGGCACTTTTTGACTGTGCTTTCTATATGTGATTTGAAAGTCAGTCTGTTATCAAGGTTAAAACCTAGGTATTTAGCTTGTTTTTAAATAATTTAATAATTTAATGGTTGATTGTCTAACCAGACAGCAGGTGATAGTTTTTTTCTAAGAGTATATAGCACTGCCTGGCACTTTGTTGGATTCATGGCGATGTTCCACCTGTGAGCCCATCTCTCAAGTAGGTATAAGTACTCTTGAATTAAATCTGCTGCTTCGTACTCACAGGAAAAAGCGCGTCCAAAGATAAATTTGCTTGAAGTATTGTACCCAGATGTTGGGTTATTCACGTAGAGCAAAGACTTTCGATAGCTCTGCAAAAAAGCAGAGTGTCGTCAAGTGGCTCGTTCTTAGTAACCAGAATAGTTTCAGGAGCAGGCCAAGCAACTCCATATTAAACAAATTACTGATCATTTTTATGTTCTTTTGGAAACAAAAGATTACACAGGTCAACATAGTTTAGTTGTTAATTTAACTAATTTCCAAAGTATTTAACAATGTTGAGTCAGAACTTTGAGATATTTGAGGTTATGTACCCTAAAAACGGTGTTTTTTTTTACTTTTAAGCTTATGTACAGGGTGCAAATAATGTTGTGGTCAATGGCCACTGAAAACGAATATCTAAATAAGCTTCCAAATGAAAATTTTCAGAAGAAATTACTCAGGTACAAATTATTGTCTCAAAGGCTTAATGCAAATGCTAATGTAGTCAAGGGCATATATTTGTAACTTCGAATAGCCATAACTTTCGAAACTGACTAACTTTCGTAATTAAATGATAAGAAAGATATTAAATGATGTGAAAAAGACAGCCTACAAAAATTTGAGGATTAATTTACTCTCCTGAAAACGGTTCTGTTTCTATTTGATTGTCATCTATCTTCGAAATGTAGAGACGATTCTTTCCAATGACTATGTTTGCTTGTGTGCCTACTACTGAACGATTTTCAGCGTTATTGCTTTAGAATCAAATACTTTGCTTCTCTCAAGACCCTATTTCAGAATTAAATACTCTTTGTATTGAAGCAACTAGATTTTGATTAATGCAACTTCTATAGATGATAAAAAATTAAAAGTTTTAAAAATATAAAAATTTAGTGCTCCGTAGAAAAACACTTCAATTTAATAGTAGTCACGAGTCAATTGAAATTATTTCTTATATGTAATATTATTAAATATTAATAACAGTCTGTAATATTTTCAAGAGAGTTTATTATTATTCACTACTTATTTTTAAAATTTTTAAATATTCTTTTATTTTCATTAAATGGAATTGAATTTTGAGATCGCCAAGCCAGTCTTTACCTTAAAGTGGCATGAAAATAATTTGTTAATTCGTTCGAGATTATTAGAATTTTGCCAAAAAAATACATAAGGGCAGCATAGTTGGTAAGTTGTAAAATATATAATATAAATATTAACATAAAAATTGAATTTTTGTCTTCAAAAAACCTTATTCCTGACGGATGTGTCCCATGGCTAGATTTTCTTACTGCATCATCCCAAAATTTGAAAACAATGCTAAACCATAGACAGGTAACACATATACGAAAAAAAATAGAAAAAAACACCCTATATGAAATTTAATGTAATTTAATTAGTTTCAAATCATTATTTTAATCTAAATTTAATGCGTCTTTTATGAGTGAGCGCTCTGCTCTTAGAGGTCACTTGAACTGACTTTACTTAGACATGTACAACAATTATTTTCGAGAACGGATTGGTTCTGCCTGGAATACCCGGAAAGCGTCACAGAACAGTATCTAAAATAAAGTTCACATGTATATAGCTACGTTGTCTCAGGTACAAAGCGCTGCTGCCAGCTGAGCTACGTTTGTATCTGTGCTCGTATCTGTGTTCGTATCTATGCTTGTATCTGTGTGTTTGTATCTTGTTGTGCTGCCGCAAATTTCCTTAAGAGCTTTGAGTATAACTTCAAGCCAATTGAACATTTTGAATTCAGTTGCCGCTGAGTATTCAACGGATTCAATTCGAAAAAAATATTTCCGAAGCAAAGCAGTCAACAAGCAGCGTCAGGAAGTGAGTTTCGGTTTCGAAATATCGCAAATGTTTTGGGGTCCATACAAAAATGCCAAATGCGTTAACATTTTTGTTAAACAAGAGTTTGTTGGAACTGTGTATAACTTGGCTAATGTTTAACTAGCCAAAATACATATGGCCAAATAGTTAAGTGCTAACTAAGCAGGCTTAAAGATAAAGAGCTCCTTGTGTTTATGTTTATTTTGCCAAAAGTTGCTGAAACAAGTGCATTGTATATATATACTACAATATATATGTACATTATTATCATAGATACTATGTGTGTCAGTGTTTTGTTTTACAATTTACAAATGTGAAGGCGAAGCTAATTTGACAAAGATGAAATAATGCGGGAACAAAAATTTAAAAAAAAATAAAATATATAAATATTGTGCAAATTAATACTTCGACAAAAATTAGCATATTGTAAGAATTGAAAATTTCAAAAGAGAGTCTTATACTTTTAATTACAGCTAAAAATAAAAATGATAAAACTAAGTTCGAAAAATTACACTATTGAAACGAATTTTGAGATTTAAAATAATAAGAAAGTGTGTTTAATGCATCGAAAAAATCTGCAGTTGTGCTCCACCTACTAAGTATTCGCTTTTTAAAATCGAGAAGAAAACAAAAAAAAATTGTTATTTTTTTTGTAAAAGTATATTAAAATTAAGTAAATAAAATTGAATTCACGATTTCCACACTTTTCTGCCCTATTCTTCTAATATTGTAATAGTTGTTAAGCAATTCGGCGCACAGACAAATAATGATCACAGAAAACGATCTTGTTGTTCTTAAAATATAAATGATAAAATAATAAAATATATAAAAATTTGGATTCAAGTTTGCATTTATTATTCAAAAAACTAAACAAAAGTTTATATACAAATGCAGAACGGGACAAATTTTGTAATGTTTTTTTTTCCAAAATAAAAACTCAAAAATAGTTCAATTTACAAAATAAACATTGACCATAGTTTTTTGATTAACTTTTATTATAAAAACTGAAAAAAAGAGTTATTTTGATATAAATGAATATTATAATATTATCACATTTTTTTTTTTTTAAGAGCTATTTATTGTTTATTTCATAAAATAAAATATTAGGTTTATTCTGTTGTCGGATAGTTCTTTCACACATTTTTATACCCTGTACCGTATGGTACTAAGGGTATATTAAGTTTGTGCAAGCCGAAAATGTATGTAACATATAGAAGGAGACGTCGGAGACACCCCAAAGTTACCTAAAATATGATCAGGGTGAATAGAGAAGTCGATATACCCATGTCCGTCTGTCCGTCTGTCCGTCTGTCCGTCTGTCCGTCCGTGTGAACGCCTAGATCTCAGAGATGGTAAGAGCTAGAGTTACCAAACTTTCACATTAGATCCCATATTATTCCATAGGAGGCAAGTTTATTTTATTTTTTTGATATCGGGTTAAATTATATAGCTCCCATAGGTGTTTGAGACTGACCTCGACAAAAAATAAGTTTTAGATGAATAATTCGTTTGTTTATGAAGATATCGTAACGAAATTTGGTATTTTTATAGTTCACAATCACTGTACCAAATTTGATCGAAATCGCTTGACTATATCATATAGCTCCCATAGGACCGATCGGCTAAAATAACTTTTTTAAAGAAAAATTCGCTATATTTCGTTTTTTAATAAAGATATCGTAACCAGATTTGGCGTTTGGAAATTTTTGGAGCACTTAAGCAATGTGCCAAATTTGAACAAAATCGGTTGACTATATCATATAGCTCCCATAGGTCCGATCTTCCAAAAAATCGATTTTTTAACCAAATTTGTTGTGTTTCGTGTGTTTGTTAGGATATTGGGACCAAATTTGACATTCGTGAGTATTTTATAGTTCCTAAGCACTGTACCAAATTTAATCCAAATCGTTTGACTAGATCATTAGCTCCCATAGGACCAATCGGTCCAAAAACACGTTTTTTATACAAAATTCGATGTGTTTTGTTTGTTTGTAAATTTAAAATAAATTTGGCATTCATATCTTTTTTAAGGTATTTAAGCACTGTGTCAAATTTTATTGAAATCGGTTGACTATATCATATAGCTCCCATAGGAACGATCGGTCAAAAAAAAATTTTTGCTTAAAAATTCTTCTGTTTTTGGTTTTTTGTGAAGAAATCGGACTTTATTACAAGCTAGTGGTACAGGGTATCCTAAAGTCGTCCGCGCCCGACTTTACGTCCGCCATTTTTTAGTTTAATTTATTGCAAATCCATAATTATTTTTTGCCATTCCTGATTAACTTAAAGACGCCGTGAAATTAAAAATATTATAATAAAATATTACTTTGATTTGAAGTTTTTGTTAAATAAAACATTAAGATATTATTTTTAAGTATATTTTTTATTATAGAAATTTTAAACATGTATTAAAGCATATTATTAGTTAAGAAAAATTAATAGGAAAGTCAATTTTAAAAAGAAAATAAAAAAACAAACTTAGTCAATGAAATTAAACTAAAATTATATATTATATTATATACTATACTAGTCGGCCTCCGGCACGCTCGCTTCGCTCGCTCGTCTAGATCTTTATTTTCTTCCAATGATTTATTTTTGTGGCGAATTCACGAAATTGCATAATGTGCAAATATTGATTTGATCATATGTATTTTATACAGAAATCAAAACATGAATTGTAAGCAAAAATCGCAGAATTCCTTTCTTCTTAAGAAAACTTTCTTGGAAAGGAATAACTAAATCAATATTAATTTCTAAAATTGATAAAGTTGTAAATTATCCTACCGAGCTTTTAAATTCACTTGATTTGCCAGGAATGTTAGGAGTGGCAACCCTTATCTCTAAGGGGTATGAAAAATAGATGTTGGCCGATTCTCAGACCTGCCCAATAAGCACACAAAATTTCATGAGAATCGGTCTAGCCGTTTCGGAGGAGTATGTTCACACAAAATCCAATATTCACAAAAATGCGTATATCTCAAGAACCAATTCACACAAACACATCGCAATAGGCTTAAAGCCTCCGCATTGACATCTAACACACGCAAAAATCAGATTTGAAATTCATCGACTCGTTCATGAGAACATCGATAGCACGTAAAACATAAGTTTCTTCTTATATATAAAATTCTAGTTTCACAATGTTAGTTACCATACTCCTCCGAAACGGCTGGACCGATACTCATAAAATTTTGTGTGCCTCAATAAAATAAAATTTATAACGTTTATAATTTTTGTGTTTCCTTTCAACAAAAACAATTAACTAAAAAATATTAGTTAATCGGACAATGTACACAAATCAAATTGTCCTTTTTAGTATTTTCGTCGCAATTTTGTTGTATTTTCTCAACCTTAAACCATCCGTGGACTTCCACGAACATTTCAAGACCAAAATTAGCCAAATCGGTTCAGCCGTTCGTGAGTCTATAAGCTTCACAGGAACATAACATTGTGACACGAGAATTTTATATATAAGATTATATAACTTTCGCATTATTGTTTATAAAATTCAAAAAATCTTAAAAATAAAACAAAAAGATAAATGCAAAATTAAATAAATAATAAAAAAACAATAAATGCAAGATAAAAAAAATAGAAAAATACAAAATATTGTGCAAATAACTCAGTTTACGTGCAGCTGCTGTGCTACAAATAAGTTTAGATACATATATACCATATATGTATATATATACCCATGTACATACTCGTTTGTATCCAAACTAATGATTAACGAGTAAATACATATTCATCTAGGCAGTAATTCAGTTTGAAAATGAAAATTACAAAAATACATTCATACATATACTCGTATGCGCATATTCACATTTGTGAAAATTATTTTCCATTGTTGTCTTTTTGAGTGCCATGAAAATGTTTGGTAAAGATACTTGTTGTGTATCAGTATGTGTGTATTTGGAGGAAGTGGGTTAAATAATGAACAAACTTTAAGTATAATTGCCCAAAGTACTTCCAATTCAATGATAACTGGGCTAGTAAGCCATTCGAGTTTGTGTCTTAAGTCTTTTGTTTTCAAAAGTTCTCTTTAATGACACGAAGCTTAATGCTTCAGTAATAATTTTTTAATTGCAATGCTTCATGGTTAATTATATTTAATTTAAGCTTTAATGAAGTGTGAAAAGTGTAACTTATGATTCTGTTTAAGAATTTTCCTTGACGTACTATAGAAGTTATACAATAACATACATATTGAATGTTTTTCTTATTTTTAAATTTATTATGTTAAATGCCTTGAAGCGAATATAAAAAAAATTATCTCAGGTGTTTATTCTATATTTGCGCATAAATATCGTATGTTGAAAAAGCCAATTTTACAGGAGAAAGGTTTTTAAACTTTTTATACCCTGTACCGTATGGTACCAAGGGTATATTAAGTTTGTGCAAGCCGAAAATGTATGTAACATATAGAAGGAGACGTCGGAGACACCCCAAAGTTACCTAAAATATGATCAGGGTGAATAGAGAAGTCGATATATAGATCTCGGAGATGGTAAGAGCTAAAGTTACCAAACTTTCACATTAGATCCCATATTATTCTATAGGAGGCAAGTTTATTTTATTTTTTTGATATCGGGGATAAATTATATAGCTCCCATGGGGGTGTTTGAGACGACCTCGACAAAAAAAAAGGGTTTTAGACGAATAATTCGTTTGTTTATGAAGATATCGTAACCAAATTTAATATTCGAAAGTTTTTTATAGTTCCCAATCACTGTACCAAATTTGATCGAAATCGGTTGACTATATCATATAGCTCCCATAGGACCGATCGGCCAAAATAACTTTTTTAAAGAAATATATTTCGTTTTTTAATAAAGATATCGTAACCAGATTTGGCGTTTGGAAATTTTTAAGACCACTTAAGCAATGTGCCAAATTTGAACAAAATCGGTTGACTATATCATATAGCTCCCATAGGTCCGATCTTCCAAAAAATCGATTTTTTAACAAAATTTGTTGTGTTTCATTTGTTTGTTAAGATATTGGGACCAAATTTGACATTCGTGAGTATTTTATAGTTTCTAAGCACTGTACTAAATTTAATCCAAATCGTTTGACTATATCATATAGCTCCCATAGGAACGATCGGTCAAAAAAAATTTTTTGCTTAAAAATTCTTCTGTTTTTGGTTTTTTGTGAAGAAATCGGACTTTATTACAAGCTAGTTTTACAGGGTATCCTAAAGTCATCCGCGCCCGACTTTACGTCCGCCATTTTTTTTAATGGTATAACTACCGCATTTGACATCTTAGCCAAGAATATGCTTTTTTATAGATTATGAAATATTTTAAAGTAAATAAATGTTGTATGGCACATACGAGAAACCAAAAAAATACTCACGAGCAAAAATTTAAATCCAAATATCAAGCTCAGAATGACGTCGTTGTAAAAATTTTAGTATATGATCATTTCATGCAACAGTGTGGTTATAATATGATCTATAAGAAGGAACAACACATCTTTTAAAAAATTGTCATAATAACTTTATTGGAAAGACTGCACTACGACTCTAAAAATCTTTTACAGCTTCCCACTTGCCGTAAAACTCCCCAGCCGGTCCAATTTCTGAAAGAAACTTAATTTTTCGGAATAGTTAGAGAGGAGTTAGTTGTTTGCAGTTGGCAGACTTTCTTAAACCTTACCTTGTGACAATTTATTATTGGAAACAAATTTTTTTTTTGTAAATACAAACTATTATTTCAATCTTAGAGAGCTCAATAAAACAATTAGAGTAAGAAAATTAACATTTTAATTTATTTACTATAAAATTATCACACAAAAAATGCATACAAATTAAATTGCGTTATAGAACTTATAAATAGCATTATAGAAAGCTGTTTAAAACCGATTTATGAAGTCCCTTAGATCCACTTTATATATAGTCAATCTGAATATTTGCATATATGCATATTTATATAGATATAACAAAATCAAAATGTGTGTTTAGCATAAAGAAATCAAGTGGTATTAGCTTCTCCTCCAGGATGGTAAAATAATGCCATAACTACCTCCGAACCCTGTCCGCCCGGAACAAAGTCGTACTATGTTGGGTGCCTGGAGACTCGGGAGTGGATGGTAACACGATCGCTGACGATCTAGCACGACAGGGTGCCTCCACTCTGACCACATCTCCTGCGCCGTTTTGTGGTATTGGTTGGTCCACAATCAAAACCATGATAAACAAATGGGCCGCAAAATTGGCCTATCAGACTCTTGAGAGTGCAGGCTCCGTCTATAAGAAGATGAAACCACCATTCTCTGTGACTGCCCAGCGCTGCTATGGTTCAGAGCCTGTCACATGGGAATGGAACGGATTAGTCGCTTCCATCTTACCAACAAAAGACCTACTGCTGTTTATGCGGAAAGTCTTTTCCTTTAACTTAAGGGTATGGTACAAAACACCTTTTGGTCGCTGTGCCTCACCTCTCTGTGAGGAACCCTTTTCGGAAAAAAAAATTTGCCAATTTTCCAATACAAATTGTTAGCGTTAGAAAAAGTATCTGATGGCATGTCGGTTGTGGAATGGGCTTTTTATTCGGCCCATCTGGTAACCCTAGTCTATATACAATAACAGCTTGTATTTCCATGGCATAGCTCTCCCACTCATTTCGTAATTTTTTATTAACCTCATCAAATGGAAACGTCGTGAAAGGGTTACAAAATACATATAACGACTTAGTTTTAAAAAAAATTTTTAATATATTTTTATGTCTTATTCTACTAGTCTTTAAAATGATTTATGCCCGTCAAGAATTAATTTGCTATAAATTCTTTAATTTTATTACAAATGCCATTTTTATTGAACAAATTTTTTACTGCATTATTTTGAATAGGTTTATTTTTAAAATTTTCCATTTTTATATCACTCACAAAAAATTAGCAATAGTCTATAATTAACCACTATTAAAAAATAGTACTTTTTTTTTCTACACACTAAAAAATAATAATAAGAATGTATTCAAATAGTTTACATTTTCTTCTCAGTTTGAATTCTTTTTAGGTCCGCTTAGGACCGTCTCGCAAAATATTCAACGATTTTTTAATGAATATAATTTTTATAATTTCTTCTAAAAATTATCTATCCCAGTAGCAATAACAATCCAACAAAAAGTAATATATATATAATATAATATAGAAGTAAACTAAAGATCAACTAGTGGGCCCGGCAGACGTTGTCCTGCCCAAACTTTTGGAATACTCTTAAATATAAACGAATAAACATCGTAAGATTCTCTAGTTAGCTTATCTAGACAATCATAAGATTTTTGGATTAGATGACTTTCATGACTCTCTAAAAAGCCGTATGGACAAACTTAAGTATTCTTAAAAAAAAAAATTGCACTTAATGTCCAATACCCGATGTTAAAAAATTTTCTACTCGCTATATTCACGATATTCACAAAAACAATAGAAATAAAAATAATAGGTTTAAAACCTCCGTATTGATAACCTCTAACACACGCAAAAATCAGATTTGAAATTCAATAATTCGTTCATGAGAACACCCGTAACACGTAAAACATAAGTTTCTTCTTATATATAAAATTCTCGTGTTACAATGTTACAATACTCCTCCGAAACGGCTGTACCGATTCTCATGAAATTTTGTGTGCCTCAATAAAATAAAATTTATAAAGTTTATAATTTTTATGTGTTTCATTTCGAGAAAAACAATTAACTAAAAAATATTAGTTAATCTGACAATGTACACAATGCCAACCTAACCCTTATCACTAAGTGGTATGAAAAATAGATGTTTACTTATTTTCAGACCTACCCAATCCAGCCGTTTCGGAGGAGTATGGGCAGTAACATTGTGACACGGGAATTTTATATAGATCAATATTGTATAGAACATTGTACAAAAAGGAAAAATGTAATTTGCAAAATTTTTGTTAACCTTCATGATAAACGCAGTTACTTAAATTTTTATTACTGTGACTACCATTAGAGGCGCTATTACCAAATTTAAATTTTTTCGCAGTGATATAACTTACATAGAATGTGTTATTATTTTTGAGAAAAGGGTTGTATTGTATATTCAATCGATTTTGATACTGAGTAACTCTAAAAACTATTTGGTGAAGATATCTTTATAAACTTACCAATTATCCATCTAAGACTTTCATCTCTTTTCGAAATCCTTTGCAATTCCGATATAAAAAAAAATAAACTTGTCTTCTATGGAATCATATGAGACCTAATCTGAAAGTTTAGTTACTCTAACTCCTACCATCTGTGAGATCTTTCCCATACCAAATCTAGTTTAAATACTACTGTATAAAGATTTGGTGAAAACTATAAAAAAAAATTAAAATTAAATTTTTTAAATTTTAGAGCTCGTTTTAGAGACTGCTAATTAGGGAAATAACTGTTTATGGTAATTGTGTTTTGCTATTTAAAACAAACACAAATTTTTACCTCAATAAGTGCTCTATATAAATATAACCAACAGCCATTGCATTATATTATCATCATTTACGAAGAGACTCTTTGAGCTAAGATTTTATAGTCATAAAAATTTGGTTTACAACTGGGACTGTCTGAAATTACGAGGCTAATTGGATCTCTTGAGAGTAATGTTTGCTTGAATTAATGCATTATTACAGCAAATTACAGCAGCTGCCACTTTACCAAATTACTTTTAGAATTACGAATATTTCAACTAATTGGTTGTAAGACATTTTGACCTAAACCTTTAATAGACGTACAAATAAATTGTGTTTAGCACTTGTATAAAATTCACGTTAACCCGTTCAAGTGTAAACGGTTCAAGTGTTTAATGAAAAACCTCAACACACTTGGAAAAACAAATATTAGCATTACTATAAACATCTATGTATAGTATGTACATAGTGATCATTGTAAATAATGTGATCCGGCGGCTAACAGCTCTTTAAACCTGTCAACGATTTATTTACACAAAGTCACATAAACATATAAAATGTGATGATTACGAGCTTGGTAATTAGGGGAAATAAAAGAGCAAATATACTTGAGATCCCTACAATGGAGCTACCGAGATCGGACATGGCAATTACGCTTGGTCAACATTTGAGCTTTACCTTTACATTTATCTTTTCTTCTTTTTTTTTCTTGTCTTTTAATATTTACTTAGTTTTGTCTTACCAAAGTATTTTGTAAGACTTGACATTGAAAAGAATATTTGTGGAGTAGGTTGAATAAACAAACACTTGTGAACTTGTACCCGAATTTTTATAATATACGACATAGGAGTATTTAAATATATGTTGTGTTTACACTTTATTTTATAGCCATTAGCTTACTCATGCCTGATTATAAGCAGGGATGGGAGTAAGCTGAACAGACACGAGCCGTCATCTAAGACATCGACTGTTGGGTCAGTAAGTAGTTCGTTCTTTTGAAGTGGCAATTGTTTTAGATTTTATATTGAAATGAAATTAAGTGTTCGATGATTTATATTTTTGAATTATCATTATTTATATATTTTAAGTGTAGTAATTTGATACTAGACTTAAGCTATCGAAAAGCAGGAGAAAAAAGATTAAGGTCGTTAAAGTCGGGCGAGCACGACTGAATACCCAAAGACAACATCTTGAATAGTCCATTCAATTAAATTCTACTTTGGATTCTTGTGAAGACATTGAGAACACAGTTGATTTTCTAACTGAAAATATATACTATACAGCTGCTACTGCTTCAACGCCGCCTAATCCTGCGTCATGTCCCATTAGTTATGGAATTGTTCTCACGAGGGAGTCTAAGAGCAATTCGATCTCAAGATCCTTGGGACCGAATTTTGTAGAACCGAGCGGCAAGACAGCTACGTAACCTCTTAAGAGAATTCAGAAGTGATTACTTCGAACAAAAACTGGCTTCCATGGACTACACCGTCGATGCGAACTACTCTCTATGGAAGTACGCAAAATCGCTTAAACGACAACCCTTTAGACAGGTTCCTGTCCGATGTACTGGTGGTGAACTTGCTAAAAACGAAAGGGAACAGGCTAATGCTTTCGGATACCATCTAAAGGATCGTTTCAGTCCTTATGAACTTGCTACGATAAAGCAGACTAGGGAGACCCACCAGAGCCTTCAGACCCCACTGCAGATGTCACCGCCTATTAACCCTATAATTATTGCCGAAAAATTACGCTCAGGGTATTGATTTGCAATGCTTCGTTGAAGGCCTTGCCTACAAGAACGCTAAAGTATTAATTTTTAATGCTATTATCAGGCTCCTAGTCTTCCCAAAGCAATGGAAACTAGCTGCGATTCTTATGATTCACAAGCCAGGCAAACCAGAAGGTCATCCTGAGTCGTATCGGCCAATAAGTCTTTTACCCTCCCTGTCTAAATTATGGGAGAGGACTATTGCGAATGTGGAACAGGTCCACAGATTGGTGAAGCACATCATGCAGGCTTTTGACGACCTGGAGTTCTCAAACGCTGTCTTCATAAACATGCAGCAAGCGTTCGATAGGGTGTGGCACGATGGTCTACTGGGCAAAGTTAAAAACCTTTTGCCTGCACCATACTATGGCCTTTTAAGGTTATGTCTGGAAGGATGAGAGCTTAAGGTCAAGGTAAGGGATATATACTCGCCCACTTATATTATGAGAGCAGGAGTGCCACAAGGCAGTGTTTTGAGATCGCTGTTCTTTTTTTTGTATATTTCTGATATACCCAGCCTTACCTCTGAACATATGGAAACTCCATCTAAGGCTATTATTGCGACATACGCAGATGACATCGCAGTCATCTATAATGCCAAATGTAGCGTAGAGGCAAGTAATGGTCTACAAACGTATCTTCATACTCTCGCAGCTTGGTGCAAACGGTGGAATTTGAAAGTTAACCCACTAAAAACAATAAACACTTGCTTCACACTAAAAAGATTGACGGATACCCCTTCAATCCAGCTAAAGGGAGTTACCATGGAGCAGCCGTCACAAGCTAAATACCGCGGCATCACTTTGGACAAGCGCCTTACCTTTGGGCTACACCTCAAAGAGACGGTTAAAAAATGTCGTCACAGACTGCTACAACTGCGGTGGCTCTACAATAAGAGGAGCACCGAGCTCCGATATGGAGTGTAGATTTGGGTATTTCTGCCAAATGGAACTATAAACGCACACAGGTATTGCAGAATCGAGTATTACGACAGATAACCAACTATGTACGCGGTTCCACACTCCATAGAGACCTCAATCTGCATACAGTTGAAGAGCAGATTGGTAGACACACTAGTAGATACAGCGACAGATTGCAAAGACACCGCAGCCTGCTCGCAAGAGGACTGCGCCCTGCCCGGTTTAAAGGCGAAGACGTTGGGTCAGTAAGACTACCTTCAATTAAAATCCTCATAAAACGTTATGGGGTTTGGCTGTTTTTTATTTACCTCTAATGTGTTGTTATGGTACAAAATTGATATACGGATTCTTCACTTTTTTTTAAATAAATAAAAATCTTAACGCTTTCGTAAAATCAATATTATCATAGTAAATTATTTTAAAATAAAAAAAAGCTGGAAGTTTAAACGTTAGCTACGATTTATCATATACGTGTTTCAATAACTCCAAAAATTTTCTGCTTTCTTGCAGTTACAATTATGGAAATTTTAAAGAGCCATGCCGATTGTGGCGAATCCGAAATCGCCAAGTGGTATGCTGGAAAGACTATTCTCATCACAGGTGCAACTGGATTTATGGGCAAAGTTCTAGTAGAGAAACTACTACGCAGCTGTACAGATATCAATGCCATTTATTTACTTATTCGCACCAAGAAGGGCGTCGATCCGAGTATTCGAAAGGAGCATTACTTTAAGTGTGTGGTAAGTACATTAAATACTTAATTGTAAATTTTTTTCAAAATTACCTTTACTTTTTAATTCAATTTTCTTTGATAAATATTTATTGAATATCTATTTGCTATTTTTAATTACCATGTCTCCTTAAAAATTAAATGTAATTTAATTAAGTGGTCTTAAAAGTAACATACGTTATGAATTAGCTTTAATTATTGCAATCTGTGTGCAAAATTGAGAAAGCTGTGGGGAACTGCTGGAGCTGAGCTGTTTAGTAAAAGATTTAAAAGATATTAAATCAATAGCAATTTTATTTAATTATATGATATATAAAGTAAATCGCATAATTCAGACACCTGCGATTTAAAAGCAAACTAATAATTAAATTTGAAATAACTAGAGTAGGGTATATAGGTAGGTAGGTAGGTATAGTGGCTGTCATTAGACGCACCTAGGCCTGTTGTAGGCCCTTTGTGATGCCACCGGGGCTATCCCTCTCCTCACTCTACGCTGTCCTCATTAAACCAACCTGCGGTCTTTATATAGCTAACAATCTTTGTTAGTTTTATTCTTGCAACTTCTGTCATATCAGCCAGAAAGCTTTGCCCAAAAGTTTGTAGCCTTCTTCTACACAGAGCCATGCACCCGCATAGAAGGTGTTCTACCGTAACACCCCAACTAGGTTTCTTATGTCAGTTCTATTAAGTTTTAACAGTCGGTTTGTGCGGCCCATGTTCCATTCTGGCCACGTCATTCCGCTTATTTAACAGGTTGATGATTGAGTCCATAGGACATTGACAGATTTGATGGTATATCTATCTATTAGCAGCTTGCAAGTTGCTAATGGAATAGGTGTGTTTGCCTTATCTGGCAGGATTTGCATTGTTGTGCCCAATCTAGCTAATTCATCTGCTTTGCAGTTACCTTCTATGTCTCTATGACCCGGAAGCCAGAGCAGATTTATAGTAAAATATTGTGCTTGTTTAATTAATACCTCGATACATTCCTTCACTGTCTTCGAGGTGATTTTGGGAGATTTTAGCGATTTAAGGGCCGCTTGGCTATCTGAGTAAATCTTGATTTCTCTTACGGTGAGATAGGTATATAAATAAGTTCAAAAAGGAAACTTTCAAACAAAATACGAATTTTCTAAAAAAAGAAAATTTTTATCATCGATTAAAGCGACATTAAAAATCCGATGATAAAAACATTATTTTAATTTTTTAAATTTATTTTTAATAATAATAAAAAAAAAATTTAATTTTTTCAAAGTATTATGGAATTTGAAGAAAGATATAAGTTTACATATTTTGCATATAATTTATTCTTATATCTAGGGTTACCAAATGGTTCAAATTAAAAAAACGGTCATTCCACAAGCGAGCAACTGCCTCCAATGACATTTTTGTCTCTTCTTGCTTGAAAGTAAGCCATACGGGGAACATACCAAAAACATTCAGAAAACTCGCTCACGAAGAAATATTTTATGATTTTAGAGGGGAACTTGGGAAAAATTTTCAAATTGCGCTCAACTACGGGGTTAAAACATGCGAAGTTCTTTTCTCCAAGTAAGTGAGTGCTTGACCATAAACGCTGGAAGCTTTTTATTGAAACAAGCTTAAACAAAAAGCAGAAAACAAAATATTTCATTTTTAACTATCAAAGTCAATATTAAAGTCGAGCTGAATTACACTCTAGTGGATTCTGCTTCTTAATTTTTTCAATTTATTTTTATTTTATATTTTGAAACATTTCCCAACACTAGAATGTTGGATTCCCAAATAGTTGTAAGCACCCACAAATAACTATTTTAGCATATAAACTCGCATTTTTAAGAAACTTTACTCACACTCTTTTATGTTGCATTGGACTTTTTTTTTTTTTACATATTATATCTTTCCTATACAGCTGAAAACTTTGAATATACCTGTTCACTATTGTTCCTCTTGCCTTCAACTTCAGCTATTTCCTTAGATCGTTAAAAAAAATATAAAAATTATGATATTGTAAAAACTTGCACACAACTGCAACTTTATGAGGCATAAAACACACACACACATCAACATTTATAAGTCAAGGTGATAATTATTACTCTAAAAGTAAAATAAAAACTCCAAAATTACAATGACTATTAGTTTATGTCTCTTGCTCTTGGATTAAATGTTCGTTTGGCTATGGACCATTACGTCCATACGATTCTCAAGTCCACAACTTTAATTACAATTACATGAGGCGAGTGTGCATAAGTATGTGTGTGTGTGTGGGCATGTTGGTGTTAGCCAGAACTGATGGCCTTTGATTGCTACTGTTTCATGGAGCATTTTATATTTACATTTTGCAGATATTTAACAAGCTTTTGGAAAAGAATCCAGATATTATCAACAAAGTGCGCGTTGTTAAAGGCGATGTTTTGGAACCCGATCTGGGACTCAATCCCAACGACACTAATACCTTGGCCTCAAATGTAGAGATTGTGTTCCACTGTGCAGCCAATGTGCGTTTTGATCAGCCCTTGCGTCCCATGGTGCTTATGAATGTGGTGGGCACTTTAAAGGTCTTGCGCCTGGCGGAAAAGATGAGCAACCTACAGGCACTGGTACATGTGTCCACTTCATATTGCCAGTGCAATGAGCGAGTATTGGAGGAGCGTGCCTATCCGGCGCCACAAAATCCCTTTGACATAATTGACATGGTCAACACAATGGATGATGTAGCCCTGGCGGAATTCACACCCAAGTAAGTTAACTTTATGCCGTACATACGCCTGAGTGAGCCGTTCCAAGCTACATGTTGCGCTTTACATATATATTTGCAGATTGCTAAATGGTTTGCCAAACACGTACGCTTATAGCAAGGCGTTGTCGGAAAATCTAATTTGTAGATACAACAAAAAGCTGCCTATTATAATAGCAAGGCCTTCTATAGGTAGGTAGTCAGATCTGAGAGACTGATTGTTCCCAAGCTCAGTACGTTTGCAATTTGTTTTTTTTTTTTCTAAAGTAACTGCAGCCATACAGGAGCCACTACCAGGCTGGATTGAGGGTGTTAATGGCCCGACAGGTTTGATGATAGGAGCCGCACGTGGCGTCATACGTTCTATGCACTGTAATCCCGAATATGCTTCAACGGTTATACCCGTGGACAAGGCTATCAATGGCATGATACTATGCGCCTATCAACGTGCTCACTCGCAGCTTAAAAACCATGAGGTGGAGTTTTGCAATTTGTGCATATCCAGCAAGGCGCTTTTGTCTTGGGGCGAAAGCATTGAAATGGGACGCAAGTTTTTCTATGAGACGCCTTTAAGCTTTGCCTTGTGGTATCCAGGTGGTTCCATAAAAAAGAACTACTATCACCATTTATTTTGTGTTATATTCTTTCATTTTTTGCCTGCTTATTTTATTGATTTTTGGCTGCTGCTCTTTGGACAAAAGCCCTTGTAAGTATAACCTGCAAACTGCTTGGGATTATGAATTGACATCCTAACTTATACTTACAGCTTGGTGAATGTACAACGCAAAATTTCTACGGGCTTAAAGTTACTACAGTACTACACAACCAAGGAGTGGGACTTTAGAAACGAACGTTTTCAGGAGATGAGCAGCAAGCTCAATGATACAGATCAAGATTTATTTGACACTTCGGTTAGCCAGGTTAATTGGGAGCGTTACATCAGCAACTATATTGTGGGCATGCGCACCTTTATTTTGGGCGAAAGTGACGCCACTCTGCCATATGCCAGGAAAGTTTTACGTCGCTTGTACATTTTGGATTGGTTAAGTAAATTATTGCTGATTGGATTGGCATTTTGGTTTTTGTGGACTCATTTGGATAGTTTCGTTGAAAAAAGCGATGCCTTTATAAGATCCTCGTTGTACATAATTTACAATGAAAAAAACAGTACAATGTTTACATAATTTTTAATTATTTTAATAAAGCTTTTTAAATACATATTTATTGTATCTTTTAGTTGGGATTTTCATAAGCATTAGAATATTTTGGCAGTGTTTCTCAAAGTACATGCAAGCAAAAATAAAAACAAAAATGTTTTTTATACATATAGTTTTTATTTTTTGTATCTTCTGAAAAATGTGAATTAACAAAAACTTGCTTGAATTTTTTTTTATTTAGCATATTTAAATATCAAAACAGAAAATTGATAGGTGCTGCCAAGCGCTTACTGTACTATAAGCAATGCTGCCAATCTACGTTAGCTAAGTTTCAAACCAACTTTACTGAACTAAGCCAAACAAAATACAGCAAAGATATAAAAAAGGTTGAATGTTTAACCACCAAAATTGCTTTGTTTAAGCAAATCTGCGCAGCAATACAATTCTTTCATTAAATAGGTACCTGTCTGAGACCGCCTTGAACGAATAACATTTATTTTTGAAGCCACAACTGAATATATTAAAAATTCCTGCAGAAATTAATAAACTTAAAAAAATATGAGTTTTTTCTATATTTCTACATCTCAAAGTCGTCTGCGCTTGTCTTTATTTGCCATTTTTTATATTATTATTATTATTTACCATTTTTTATATTGATTTTTGCAAATACATCGAAAAAGGTAAACATATACAATATTTTTCTAGCATATTTTAAACCAATTTTTTTTTTGTTTTTAATTCGCATTGAATTTTTAACAGAAAAATTCTGTATTTTAATTCCCATTTAAAATATAACAGATACACGGTTCAAATCAAAATTATTACAATAAACTATCGAGTGTGTGATACTATCGATACGTTATGTAGTGATGGCAATCAATCCAAAGCGCATGTTAACCAACACCATATTCCGACGCGTTTATTAAAAATTGTAAATTTCTGCAATTTTATATATTTTTCCCTTCATTATGGCCATGGAAGTCGACAGTACTAATTTAGAAACAGAAATTGAGCTAACTGAAGCTGAAAATGAATTGTACGATAGGCAAATCCGTTTGTGGGGCTTGGAATCGCAGAAGCGGTAAGTTTGCCGGCTCATTTTGCACAAATATGAGTGTGTATGTACATGTAATTCTGACAAATATACATACATACATACATACATATGCATCTATTTGCAGCTTGCGAACGGCAAGGATACTCATCTCTGGACTTAATGGGCTCGGAGCAGAGATAACAAAAAATATAATTTTATCAGGCGTAAGCTTGGTAAAATTGCATGATGATAGCTTGGTTACCGAAGAGGATTTTTGCTCGCAGTTCCTTGTACCCCGAGAAGCGCTAGGCACCAATCGCGCTGAAGCTTCCTTAAAACGTGCAAGTGCTCTTAATCCCATGGTAGAAATCTCCGCTGATACATCTCCACTGAAAGATAAGGCTTCGGACTTTTTTGGTCAATTTGATGTAGTAGTTGTTACTGGCCAGAGCAACACAGAACTACTGCGCATTGACGGCATTTGTCGAGAATTGAAAATAAAGTTTTTTGCTGCCGATGTTTGGGGAATGTTTGGATTCTATTTTGCTGGTTTACAAACGCATAGCTTCGTTGAGTGAGTATTCAAAATATGAGACATAAATGCAAGCTTTTGTTAAACTTAAAATTTTAGAGATGTGTTCAAACATAAAACAGTTAAGCTGCCCGATGGAAAAACCAAAATTGAAACAATTGGCATTCCAGTGCAACGAGAACTAGAGTATGCTGCATACACACAGTGGGTTGACTTTGATTTGAATGCTGCCAGTTTTCAACGTAAGTTGAAGCTTAATGGACCCGGCATTATTTTATTGCGTATTTTGCAACATTTCCGTACTGCACACAATCGGGATCCCAGCTATAAAAGTAGAGCAGCAGACATAGCTACTCTGGTAAAAATTCGAGATGAATTGGCGCCAACTACTGATTTAAGCAACGACGCGTTTGAGTTACTCTTCGCACAGATTTCACCAGCAGTGGCAGTTGTTGGTGGCGTTGTGGCACAGGAGGTTATTAAGGTGGTTACCAAAATGGAAGCTCCACATCGTAATCTTTTCATATTTGACCCAGATACGTGCGTGGGCTACATAGTGCCAATTGGCGTCAAATAAGAACTAAGCATATGTATCGAATAAAAGAATGGATTCACTTCTCATACATTTCAAAAACACCAGATTTTATTTTTTATCAATGATTTTTTCCATAAGCTGTGCTTTTGTATACTAAATTAGGGACAACTGTTTAGGGGATGTTTGCCAAATAATCCTTGATGGAATTAGGGTCCAAACGCTTGAAGCCATTTTGATCACAGACTCCGACTTCAATATTATCAGCAGTCATTTTGCCCTCAAAACCTTCCTTCAATGTCAAGATAGCTGTGTGCACAGCATCTTCTAGCTCCAAATCTTCGCTGTAGCTGTAGAAGAATAAAATAAATTAAAATAATTTTAACTTGAAATTTTTAGATTGAACTTTTTGTATGACATTTACCGCTTTTCTAAGAATGTTTTGCCATTAACTGCATTCTTGCCCATAGCAGTAGCTTTCCAGGCAAAATAAGCGCCCGAAGGGTCAGACTGGTACAAATAGGGACGGCCAGAGTCCCAGCCACAAATCAGTAAAGAAACTCCAAATGGACGCACGCCGCTAATTATTAATACACATTATTTTAAGTTTGCATAACTATAAAGTAATGAACATACCCAGATTGAGTATACTCCTGCATAAGCGTGGCTACTCGCTGAACTAGCTGGGCAACTGGAATCGGCTCCTTGTAAGTAAGGTAGTAGCTCTGTGCGATTTTACGAGCCTGTTTTACTAGCAAACGATAATCAGGCCCCATGCCGGAATATACCATGCCAATGTGCTTGGTAATCATCTCCACACGATGCACACTATGCTCCTCATAGAGCGCCGACTTGTGTTTATTCTCTGTTGCAATAACGACGCCGTTGGAAGCTGCAGGTGCAATAGTATACATATTAAATATAGTCGTGACATAGTTATCCGTAAAACTCACCTAAGATACCAACAGAAGGTGCACCGCCGGACACAGCTGCCAAAGCATATTCCAATTGAACAAGCTTGCCGGAGGGACTAAAAAAATTTGTTTTAAAATTGTTTTGTGCTAGTCATTGTTGCAGGTTATGTTTTTATGTTCAAAAAGTGGCAGCTATGCTATTTAAGTTATTTAAATAAATTTGTGCTCACCTAAAAGTGGTCAAAGAGAAACTATAACGTTCCGTAGCCATTGTTCGAATTTAAATAACTGGATGAATTAAATAAAATAATGCCGATGCCGAAACGAAATGACACAGCAATACAAATTTATTTTCTTATTCTTTAAGCGTTACCATTCACAGAGAACGTGAACAATAGGCATTCCCTGAGCGACTGCAAAATTGCTTATCGATTTACTTTTTATGTACTTTGAGATCGGCCATCACTAGCGCAAAAATAATTTGTTCTGTACGCCGCTTTAAGTAAAGGTAAAATTTATTTATAAAAATGGTTCGTGGCGCACTTCGTGGTGGAAGAATTATGCGTGGTGGCATACGCCCGCCATTTAAAAAAACATTCGTTCCTCGTCATCCGTTTGACTTAACTTTAGCGGAGGTTGTGTTCCCCAAAGTCTCGCCGCCGGTGGATGATTCTGCGCTAACTGCGGTAAATCAATAACAAGTTTGTATTTGTAAATATTTTAAAATTTTGTTTTATAAAAATCCTTAGGCCCTGCTGAAAAGAAACCAAGATCTTAGCCCCACACCTGCCGAACAGACTTCCATAGGTAACTTGGTAACCAAAGTGCAAGCAGTATTGGATAATTTAGTCGTTGCCCCAGGAGATTTTAATACTTGCGTAAGTTGTCTTTTTATGTCAGTCTTTGTGAAATGTTTACACAGCCCAATATTTCAGCAACTGGAAGAAGTGCGTCAAGTTGGCTCTTTTAAAAAAGGCACCATTTTAACCGGTAACAATGTGGCTGACATTGTTGTCATACTCAAGACACTGCCGACTAAAGAGGCTTGCGAAGCTCTAGCCAAAAAGGTTGAGGCCGATCTAAAAGCTACCATGAAAACTGAAGTATTAGTTAAAGCAGAACAGTTGTCAACTACTATACATGACCGAGGTTTTGACATCTCCAATTGGCAGTCTAAAGTACGAATTCTCATTGCTACTTTGCCTCAAAATTTACGCAAACTGGAGCCGGAAATACACTTAGATCATAAGGTCATGCAGAGCCATTTGGCGGCAATACGCCACACTCGCTGGTTCGAGGAGAATGCACATCACTCTTCGATTAAAGTGCTAATACGCCTGTTAAAAGATCTCACTAAACGATTTGAGGCTTTTTCGCCATTGTCTCCATGGATGCTCGACTTAATTGCTCACTTGGCTATTATGAACAATCCTTCACGCCAAGCGCTGCCCATTAATTTGGCATTCCGTCGCGTTTTTCAACTACTCTCCGCTGGACTGTTCCTTCCCGGATCCGCAGGTATTACTGATCCAACGGAGCCTGGACATATCCGTGTTCATACAGCTATGACGCTTGAGCAGCAGGATGTGTGCTGCTATACATCTCAAACTTTGCTTCGTGTGCTAGCACATGGTGGTTATAAACATATTCTCGGCTTGGAAGGTAATACTTCTATTGTACGCGAAATGTCCGTTTGGAATGGAGTAGCGGTATCGCCCCTTTCTGCTGTGTATGAAAAACCAACAGATAAAAAGGAAGGCGATGTAGAAGAGGATATCGAAATGATTGAAAACGATGAAATCGGAAGTGACGATGCAGCTGAATAGATTTTAAAATACAAATATTCATAGTTCAGTAATTTTAAAGTAGAAATTGCTATCCGCGTAGTTTGCTCATCCAGTATCGTTTAATATACTTTTGATAATGGTTAAAAAGCATAGTTTCGCAAACATAATATAAATACATTATGACTACTTAATTACAAACTCTAATATTCTGCATACTTAATACCATTTATACAATAATTCAGTTCGACTGAATTAAATTGAAGCAATTTTAATGACACCGAGACAAACTATTTAGCGTGTGTTGGAACAAGCATATCAGCCAAAATGGGCTGGTCCTCTTTCACGTCTATACTTAATACCATATCAAGAATATCGAAATATTTTTCAGCAGCTAGACCACATGGCTCACTGACTTTGATTATTATATCTGTTGGGATGATTTGCTTTCCTTTTTTTAATTCTCGTGCAGCAACCAACGATTTACCTAGTTTATTACGACAAGGCAGTTCACAGTCTAAAATGCATTTAGTTTCCACATTCTCAAGAGCTTGCTCTAAGTCCTTGCCACCGTTCAACATTTTTAATATATCAGAAGAAGTATATTTGCTAAAAGGTTGGTTACGTTTCAATAACTCTATACCAGAAACTAATAAGCATAGCTCGTCCGGTACAAGAGAACAAGCATGATCAGAGCCTTTTTGATTCTTGTCAAGAGTAAAGTGTCTTTCAATTATTCTAGCACCCAACAAAGCAGCTGCTTGGCTAATGACAATACCTAACTCATGTCCAGAGTAACCTATGACTACATCTGGGAAACGATTCATTAGCAACGAAATTAATTGCAAACTGCAGTTTTTAGGCGCAGTTGGGTAAGACGAAACGCAATGCATAAGAGCGTAGTCGTGTTTACCAGCTTTTTTCATGATATCCACAATTTTATCAACAGTTGACATTTCTTGCATTCCTGTAGAAATTACCAATGGGATGCCCAACTCAGCAGCTTGGGACAATAATGGAAAGTTATTGGCATCTCCGGAACCAATTTTTATGAAAGGAACTTTAAGTTCTGCTAAAAATTCCAGCGAGCGCTGTAAATGAAAAATTTATAAAAACTCAAAAATCTTTCATTGTAATGTAGGTTACCTCGTCCATTGCCGACGCAGTAAAGTCTATACCAATGCCATGGCTATAGGCTTGTAGATCATAATATTGCTGTTCTGAAAACTCTAGGAACTCTTTATGTTCGCCATAGGTACTACCCCAAGAGTTTTTACTTCTATACTCTCGATTTAAGGCCGATCGTGTAAATTTTTTTGTCAAACAGGATTTTTGAAACTTGACGCAATGAGCGCCAGATTTTTTGGCTTCATAGATTAAACTTTTGGCGATTGCAAGACATCCTTGATGGTTCTGTCCAATTTCCGCAATTATGTAGACTGAATCCTTTATCTTCCCACTCAAAATATCCTGAATCAACATCGTGTGCGCCGCTACGCAACTAAATTTTAACAATTAAATAAATGGGTGCAGCATGATAATTACGATAACGTATAACTGTTAATTGGGTTGAATGGGAAAATGTTATCGTAGCAAAACGATTATAACCATTTATTATAAAAAATTAAATCAAATTAAAATTGTGCATTTTATTTATATTCATATTATAAATATATTTTATTTCCATGAATTTCTTTAATTTATTAAAAAAAGTTTATAACTTATTTGCACAAACATCTGGCAAGGCCTTACAAAAATATGCAATGCTTTAAGGCTGCCGGACTGGGGAATGCAACATGCTTTTTATCAAAGTGGCAATATACTACACACTTGTCGTACTGTTCACACTCATGTGGTTTATTTAAATGGATTTACTTATTAACTTGAGGAAGTCTTAAGTGCAACAAGGAGAACACCATTGTCGTCATCGAATGTGACTAACTCTGCCTGTTTCATTTCTTCTGTTTTACGAGTGATATGGACACACTAACAAAATTTTCTTAGTAGCTGTGAAAATATTTTGCAGAACAAAGTGAAAAGAAATACATTAAAAAAGCAGCTGCGTTCCTATTCGTAAAACACACACAGCACAGGCAAGTCGTGAAGATCAACGCAACACAAATATGGGCGACGTTATGAATATTGACAGCATTATATCGCGACTCTTGGAAGTGCGTGGGGCAAGGCCTGGAAAAAACGTACAATTGTCAGAGAACGAAATTCGTAGCCTCTGTCTTAAGTCGCGCGAGATATTTCTATCACAGCCCATACTGTTGGAGTTGGAAGCCCCATTAAAAATTTGTGGCGACATTCATGGCCAATATTACGATTTGCTGCGGCTCTTCGAGTATGGTGGATTTCCACCAGAATCAAATTACCTGTTCTTAGGCGATTATGTCGATCGCGGTAAACAGTCACTTGAAACAATTTGTCTTCTTTTGGCTTACAAGATCAAATACTCTGAAAATTTCTTTTTGTTGCGCGGCAACCACGAGTGTGCCAGCATAAATCGCATCTACGGATTTTACGACGAATGCAAACGCCGCTACACCATTAAGCTATGGAAGACATTCACGGACTGCTTCAATTGCTTGCCCGTAGCCGCCATTGTGGATGAGAAAATATTCTGTTGCCATGGTGGTCTCAGTCCAGACCTAACGTCGATGGAACAGATTCGCCGCATTATGCGTCCCACTGATGTGCCAGACCAGGGCCTACTGTGCGATTTGCTATGGTCCGATCCAGATAAGGATACCATGGGTTGGGGCGAGAACGACCGCGGCGTGAGTTTTACTTTTGGCGCCGAAGTTGTCTCGAAATTCTTGGAAAAACACGATTTCGATCTCATATGCCGCGCCCATCAAGTGGTTGAGGATGGTTACGAGTTTTTTGCAAAGCGTTCGCTGGTTACGCTCTTTTCGGCGCCTAACTACTGTGGCGAATTTGACAATGCTGGCGCAATGATGTCCGTAGATGACACGTTGATGTGCTCGTTTCAGATTTTGAAGCCTGCAGACAAACGCAAAAAGTAAATCAAACAACTCTATACAAAACAAGAAATAATATTATAACACATCTATTGATAGATTGAACGTAAGTACTATAAACCCAAAAAAAACATTTTTTTTCAATCGTATAATTAATAATTATTTTTCAGCATAGCAACAACGGGTACAATTCTAATTGAAGCAGCGAGAAAAAAAAAATGGGATCCAGACACAATCAGCACCCAAAGCCGGGACAACATGAATGTTTAACTTAACAGAGACGTGCTTCAATTACCAAACATTCACCAGGCATAATTAGAAACCTTTTATTTTAAATAATCCAAATACGATACATACCTATAACCTATAACGTAACCACAAATTTTGTCCAATTTTAACAAGAAAAAAAAACAGTACAAGTTAAAAACAGCCAGAAAATAGAAAAATTCATAGATTTGACAAACATAAACTGCGACGTAAAAGAAAGTGGTACAAGATCAGAAAAATCATGGGCCCTCTCGCTAAGCTAATTGGCCTTAAAGTTAATTGAAAAACTAAAAAAAAAAACATTAAAAAGGGAAACGCTTGCCAACAAAATAAGATTTTAAACAAAATATATCAAACAGTTTATCAGTCAAATTATAGCCAAAAGAGAGACCCCGCGTGTTACACAAGGCTAACATCAAGCCCAAGTTATATTTAATTTGTTAAAAAAGCATATATTTTTTCTATTTTTGACCGGTATCGAGGCTGTCATTATACGATACAACGTAGCCCCACTCGTTTCCCCCATAAATCATACATAAACTTTATTTCATCCCGTATCATTTTAAAGATGTGTTTTTGAAAATCTATTATTAAAATTGTACGTATTATCTATAAACCTTTGTATTAATAAAAGAAATTAAAAACATGTATGAATTACATATTATACAACTGATTTCAATAAATATTTGGAGTAACCATTATTAGTGCAATTATTTTGGCTTTAGGCGGACTTCGTTCTGTTTTGTTAAATGACGATGATTTCGTTAAAATGCTGCAATATCAGAAAATTATACAGAAGTGGGTGTCACAACAATATTTTACCAATTAACGATTAGTGTTATTAATACGTTACACATATAAGCAAGTAAAATTAGCACGAAATCGATAAGTGAAAAGATATTCAGTATTGCAATATGAACTATCCAGACGTCTGCTTCAGTCCTGGGCAGAGATTACAAAGAAAAACTCAAACCAAAGTACATAACATATGTTTATTTTCGTTTGTAAAAATACTTTACACTATATTATTTTACTGATACTGATACTTTTTTGAATGCATCACAAAAAACTTGTATTTTGTTGAGAATTTAAGCAATTAGAAACAAAAGGCTTATTGCGCATTGTCAATTGCTTTGGATTCAACTTGGACGGATGCGTTTTGATTAGAATTGTCAATATTTTGACTATCTGTGCCAACGTTGCCTTCATCAATATGACAATGTGCAACGCCAGCCGACAGTTCTTCGTCAACAATTCCATCTACAGAGGCTGAAGCATTTAATTCTTCTCCATTTTCGATATCGGCATTAGCTTCTGCTTGCGGAATGGTAACAGATTCGGTTTCATCTGGATTGTCTTCGATAGTACTCCGAGCAGGCAGCACATCTGGATTGTACTTCTTAATAATTTCACGCAAACGACGAATTTCATCATTTGCCGACTGCAAATCCTGCTGCAGACGTTCATATTTATCGTGCTGATGACGCACCACGCCTATGTTATTTCTTATGTACTCCATAGGGTCCTCAGGGCGCTCCTTGATGACGCGTATGAATATTTTTGTTAGCGAATCAAGCACGCTGCCGCGCTCTAGGTAGCGCCGTATTTCATCGCGCTTCGGATCGATTGGCTGTATCAAAAAATAAGTTGAGTATTTCAAAATCTCTTTTGTTAGTGATAAATCTATTAAAGATTGATGAAATAATGTACAACCACAATATAATAATTCATGCATACCTTGAAGGACATATTGGAAAAGTTTTGTCGAAATTCCGTAGGAAGCAAGTGCAAACTGAGCTGCCACCTTATTTTAAAGTATGCACATATAATGCTGCCACACTGCAGGAATCTCAAAAGACAGAAATGTATTTTTTTAATTTTTTTAAAAATTAAATTGATTTATTTGTTTCTGACCATATTTATTTTAATAAATATAATTTTGTACTAATTTTATAAAGTATTTGAGTTTTTAAAGATTATTGTCTTATCAGCTGCGGCGCACTCAAAAATACTAAAAAATATATGGTAGTTTATACGGCGAAATAAATTGAAAAAATATAACGTCCGTATATACCATAAAATTAAAATGAACTGAAACATTATTGCTTATTACATATCTTATTTATTTTAATATGTTGTTTCAGGCGCCAAACTGTTAAAATCTCAAGGTTTCTACTGCGCATGTTTCCAAAAAATTACGTTTTTACTATTTTTATACATAGTCGTGTATATACCATTGAATACAGCAAGTATATACTTTGCGCGAATTTTTACTCTGCAAAATGATTAACTTTGGAAATACATTTGTGCGAGGACCTTCGCCTTCGTATTCGGATGAGGAGGCAACATCAGAAAACGCTCTATCCGTTACGTTACCCATAGGAGCTGTTGGAGAACTAAGTCGTATTCAATCAAAATCTGATACGGCGGACTACTTTGAGGATAAGTTGCAATGTGCTTTCGAAGGGGATAGCTGTTCCCATCTTCATCCCGGCATTGTGCGACGAGGTCGAAATACTTTTGCTTTCTGGACTATTGTCATTATATTATTGGTATTGACTGTTGGCAATTTAGTTTTGACGCTAACGATTGTCGGTGTGCTTCGTTTGGGCAAAGGTATACAAGGAATGGAACTAATACCGGAAGTAGATGTCATTAAATTTTACGGCTCTACTGATTTGGATCGTGTCTACACAAAATCTATTGGACAAATTGACGGGTTTAGCGATGTACCTGTGTCTATTAATGGTGAAGGCGAAGGCGTGCATGTCCGCGTCTTTCGAAACGGTGCTCCCAGCGACCGCATTGTCGTGGATAAAGATGGCATTGTGGTGCGTGCCACGAACTTGTTTGAAATGAAAGATCCTGCCGATCGTCAGGCTTTTTTTACAACGCATCGTCCACATTATAATATACCCGAAGGTGTAGATGTTCTGCTGGCTAAGGCTACAAGCGCCAGCCGCATTACTAGTCCCATAGACGAGCCATTACTCATGGATAGTGATGGCCGAATTTTAGTAAAAGGCTCTGAGGGCATTATTTTTGATGCGGCCACAGCTCTTTTGCAGGCGGAGCATCACGTTTCCATCAACTCTACTCAAGGCGCCACAGTGTTAGAGGCAGGTGCTGGCATCTTTTTGGATATGGATCGTATACCTATTGTTAGCTCCGAGTTGGGCCTTCGCACCGGCAGCGTGCAATATAAAATATGCGTATGCATGCCCCAAGGTACTTTATTTCGTATTGCCATTCCGCGCGTCCACAACGGGCCTAAAATATCCTGCGCTCATTTCAGCTCTAAAGAGAATGACGATCCGTGTTCCGTCTACTAGACTTAAATCAACAATTACATAATATTTACATACATATATAACTTCCAGCTAAAGCTATATAATATGACATACACAAGTAGATGTAGTTACGTAGTAGGTTTTTTTTTATTTTAAACAATTTACAAGAAATAAAGCGTGTGTAAGTTGATAATCATTTTGAATCAGTTACAGAATTTGATATACAATGTGTAAGTTTCATAAAGCATATAAAAAGTTAGAAAAAATATTACTAACAGTTTCAAGAAATTAAAATAAACTAATCATATGAACATATCAGATATGGGCAGCATCTTATTTGTTCCAATTATAAGGTATAATACAGAAGTTTGATGAATTTCGTTGTTCCAAATAGAAGTTTGTATAATCAATGAGAATGTACAAAATGAAAATATTATTTGGACAGGGTTTCAGTGATTTTAGGCCTAAAAGAAATTCACGCGCACATAAAGCCTAATCCTTACAAAAATTCTTAGTATAATTGATGTTAGCCTAAACGCCAGGCGGTGGTGGCTCCTCATATCTAGAAGCGGATGATGGGCTGGGCTGCGCATCCACAAACTCATCTGGCATCATCCTACGAAGCTCAGCTTCACTTAGCTGTGCCAGGCGACTCTTTAACGGCTTTTTACTTGATTTTGCTAAAAAAAAAAACAAAAGAAGTTCATAATATGAAAATATTGTTCATCTAAGTTAATCTAAATTGCTACGTTTACTTTCTACATCTCATTTTATGAATTTGTTTTTACTTTTACATGGGCTTTAATGTCATTTACTTTTTGATTATCTTCTTCCAAGTGTCTACAGCATAGCAAAATAAAAACTTACAACTATTTCTACTACGTACCCTGTCCGTAAGAACTGCTTGCAGTAATATCATCCTCAGGATTGTACTCATCATCTACGCTTGGCAATATTGTTTGACGACCCCCATATTTTTTGTCCTCAAATCTAGCCAATATCTCGGGTATATCAGATGGAATTGAAATGCCGGCTAGCATATTAGAGGACGTTGTGGGATTCGTCAGCGCCTGCATCGATAAACATTAAGTAATAACTTTTGTCAATCGTAAAATTCTGTATTTAATTAATTACCAAAGTCTGTAACTGGTTTATTTCTATTTCCTCTGCAGCGATTTGCTTTTCCATTTCATCAATTTTCAGTTTGAGAACATCTTTCCCGGTACCACCCGTCAAAATTTCTTCATCCAAACTTCCGCCAGGTGAATACGGTGCATTAAGATCGTCCAAGTTTGTTTCTGCTGATTACATTGGAAATTATATAATACATTTTTAAGGATAATTCTGCGGCCGACTTACGCCTTTGCGTTTTAGCAGCTATGGGGGCCTTTATAATTGCATCAATATCAAACTCATCATCCTTGGAACTGCTAGAATGTGTGCTATGTTTGCGTTTGGGGCTGCTCGGTGGAGTAAAAGTGCTAGTGCTGCGAGATTTATTAGCCGACTATAAAACAAAAGCAAATAAATCAATGTTTTTAATGTTTCTTTAATTTTTCGCGTGTGAAAAACTACCTTAGTCGCTTTGCTGCTTAAATTCGCAATGGGAAGCGAATGAATCGGCGAATTCAGCGATGAAACCACGGAACGTTTACCAATACAGCGCACAATTATGCCCAGGAGAGTGTCAGGCCTATGAATATCCTCATAGAAGGCTAAATGTTCGCCGCTTAGCAACACACTGGGTACTTTTTTTTGCGCTGCTAATGGGAATATGTAAAAGTCTCTTATAACTTCAGTGTCTGCTGCCAAGACGCCTAGACGTTGCCGAGAATCCAAATACTCGAAAAAATGTTTAAAACTGGGAGTTTCATTGACACTGGCGGGAAAAACATTAACAACTACAACCTCTTTTGTGGGGCTCTTCTTAATTTTTTTTATATAGTCCCACACATTGACACGCGTAATGCGACCAATCACATCCAATTTTTCAGGCAACAGATTAGAGAGCTGATAGGTATTACCTTGCAGCGGATGTATGACGACTTTAAAGTCCGCAACATCCACCATATTCAACTCCCCAGACCAGATAGCTGCCGATGGCAGGTCCTGCAAATATCGACTGTGTTTGTCCGTTGGCACAAGCTCGCTTATCGAGGGACTTGCAGAAGTAACAGATTTGCGCACTTGTTTTACAGGCTGGACTAAATTTGCAGCCTGTTCAACGGTCTTTTCTGATTCCAGAATTTGATCTATCAAGTTATAGCTAACTGACGGCTTGGGTTGAGTTTCATCAGGTTTCTTTTCGATTGCTTTGCGGTTAAGCGGTGAGTTCAGGTTCTCCTCTAAACATGATCTGTTATCAAGAGCTTCTTTCGAGCGCTTTTCTTTTTCTTTGTCAGAAACATGCTCGCGTTCTTCTTTGTGAGCTGTTGATCTGTGGCGTTTCTCCAAGCTGCGACTACGACTTGAGGAACGACTTCGACTGCGTTTGTTGCTACTATGATGAGAGTTGTGATGCTTGTGACTCTTGTGTCGTTTTTCGCGTTCTCGTTCCTTATCGCGCTCTCGGATTTTATCCTTTCCACCATCTCGCGACTTGTCTTTTTCTTTTGAAATCATTGTAGGCTTTTCTGATGGGCTGCAATGTTCCAAGCTTATTCGCTCAGCAGCTTTAAAACTTTCAGTGTCTTTATTGGAAATATCGGAAAAACTTGATATTTCTCTAGGCTGCTGCTCTAAAGTTTCCAAAACATCCTGATTCTCATCTGGTAGCGATACGTCATTGGCCTTTGCAAGAATTACCTCCTCTCCCTTGTGTGTTTTAACCAAATAGTTTTGAGTACACGATAACATGTCCAGCTCGGACTTTTTTATAATGTCCAACTGATGCTTGTTTTCATTCTCGCGCCATTTAGCTAACTCTTGACTGGCCAGCTCTGCCGGAGTCATTCGTACCAATTGTTTTGGTTCGATTTTCTTTGCACATATTTTCTCAAAAAGCGTTTTGTTTTTGCGATCCTTAATGTTAAACATTAGGGAACGATATTTGGACTTGTACTTTGTGCCCACATCACGACCAAATGAGTTGTACATCTCAGACTCCACGTTCTTAGCGAACATCTCTACCTCCTCTGCAGTAAGCCATTCTGCGTGTGTTTGCAAAGCTTGCGCTTCTTTAATGCGTTGCAACAACTGATCCTTAAGAGTTCGCCGCACATTCAAACGTATGGGCTCCGGCTTAGCGGGTGAGCGTGAATCTGCGTTGCTCGAACGTTGTAAGCTTGTGTTAACTAGCTTTTCTTTACTCTTTCCGAGCTTCTCCTTCTTCGGCGTCACCGAAGTTGGAGATTTAGAAGTTGTGGAGCTGCCGCTGCTATCTAGTAGTGCATGCATTGATTTAGAAAGTACTTCATTTTGCCTGGGAGCAATATGTCCGTGTGTCGGCAAAATTGTAAACGATGAGTGCGGTTTAACGCTCACAGATTTCTCTGAAGGCATGGCAAGTTCGGCACGTTTTATTTGGCGCTTCTGTAAAGACGCAAATCATTAATACAATTTGTTCTTTTAAATTTTTATAATGCTGACCTCTATTTCGGCTGCTTGAGCACTTCCCTTTTGCACTACCTCAAAGGTGGGATTTTCCTGCAGCCATTTTTTTAGCTGGTGCACAGCTGGCGCATTGTGACCTACCAGGACTCGGCCAGTTTTGCGTTCAATAACGTTTATCTGATATGTAAGATATGTCTTTTTAATAGATTGATATTGTGCATTATGAAACTTTTACTTACTCTCTCCACTTTGGACAAAGCATCGGCCTGACGTAACACGTCCTCAAACAGATCTTTCTTTTTATTTTTCTTGACATCTAGCGTTGCAACGCCTGGTGTTGCTATTGATGTTGCCGGCGCAGTTTCCGTAACCTTTCCCACATTCAAAGTTTGAACTGCCGATTGAGCGTATTTTCTTATACATTCATCGCTGCAATATACCGAATTGGAACGCGATGGGCGTTTGCATACAACGCAGCGGGTCTCTGGTGAAAAACTTGGGCTAGTTATCTTGGAAAAACTGAGTTGCTGCTGTTGTAGCGTTTTAGTATTAAACTTATTGGTCAGCACTCGTTTGAATTGCTTATGGTTCGGTGTATTTAAAGCCATAACGGCGATAGGAGCCTGCGGCTTCTTCGAAGCCAGCGGCTCAGGCAATGAATTGCTTAAATACTGTTGCAGTTCTGTTCCTGCTTGTGGGGCCGATTTAGTTTCAATTGGTTCCTTAGGCAACTGAATATTGTCCGCGAAAGAATTATTAATTGTATCCCCAGGGAAACGTTTAGTTGTAAGCATATCGGTTATGCGCGGTTGGGTCTGTGGGAAAAATACAATTTCAATATTTCTAAATTTGTTTGAAAACCAACTACATACTTTCTCTTCCTGCTTTTTGACACATTTTGGACATTTCCAATCAATGCCTTTTTGCTCCATATCTAATCCCATAGATTTCGTAACATTAACACAGGTTCCATGATACCAATCTTCACAAAGATCGCAACATATCATGAACCGATTGTTATGAGGCTGCCGACATATGCACCACAACCTGAATAATAAAGAATATATCAATAACATTATTTCTATAAGGTATATTATAAAATGAAAGCACTTACTTATTTGGATCGTCATCATCCTCTTGAGATTCTGATGCTTCAGTATCATGCGCTTGGGTCATATTTAATTTCTTAGATCCTCGAGATGTTGCTGATCGTCTTCCAGCAACACGGCCTTCTTTAACCAAATTTCGTCGGCCGCCGCTGTCATAAACTCTCTTTGCCAATGGTTGGGAGTCTAGCATTGAATCATTATCCATACTGAAGCTGCCATCGTGGCTGCTTTCATTGGGAAATGAGCTGCTGTCAAGTTCCGTTGACGAAGTATTCTGAGCTCGTCGCTTTGCACGAGTGGTGGGTGCTTCGATTGGTGGTAAATATATAACCCGCCCGTTGCCACGCACAATCTTAACTTCGGGGCGTACTTGCGTTTGTGATGCAGTTCCAGCTAAGGGCCGTGAAGGTGTGCTGGAAGCTATAGGCATGCCGCTGCCCATGGTAACCACGCTGGTTGCCATGGACACGCTGCTGAGGCTCATGGGCAACTCTTTACACGTTTCTGGCAAAATCGTTAAGTTTGCTGGGGTCTGAAATAATGGAAAACAATAGGTAATCGTTCAAGTCCTTTGATAAAAAATATTAATATTTGTTAGCTTAATCCCGTATTTGGGATATCGTTTTGGTGGAAATTTAGCCCCACTAAGTACTTTAGAAAAAGTAAACTCATGTTAACATGTCAGTTCGCAGAGAAAGAAACATAAATAAAGGCACTTACTTGATTGTTAGGCACTTGTGGCAGTGGTTGAGCTGCTTCATAAATAGGATTTATTGCACTGGGCATGTTGACTACATTCGCAATTGCATCGATGCCGCTGCTTGCATCCAGACCTACTGGTTCCGAGCTAGCCAATACTTGCTTTACCACCTCAGCCTCGAATTGTTTATCCTCCTCGATAAGACCAACCACATGTTGCAGGAAATCCGCAGTAATTTCATCTTCATCCGGCGTTTCCAACAAACGCGCATTAGCAATATCAATTTCTTCCATTACGGCCACGTTTTGATTATTTGCCGGCTGCTGAACGGTTAAACCAGAGTCGAATCTTGGTGCCTGTGTTGGAGCTGCAACTACTGGTAGCTGCGATTGATCCAGACCTGCCACAGTACTCTCCAACATTTTGACAATTTTTGGTATCGTTTCATTGGCATTTGAAGGCTGCTGTTCGACAAGATTGATTTTAAGCAAGTCATCCTGTACAATGGAGTTTATGAGATCAAGCTGTTTATCATTTTCAGCTGCTAACTCGGAGGAGCTTTGATGTGTCTCAATTATAATCTGCGCAGGTAGTTTGTGTGTTGTAGCCGTTCCCACATCAATGGCCATAAAGCCCTTAGAGGCTGCTGTAGTTGTTATAGAGTGTAAGCTGGATTTGGGTGTTATTGAGACAGTCGAAGATGGCTGTGCATTGGGAGTTAAGAACTGCTGCTTTGTTGTTACATTTGGTGAAGAATTCACTCCCTTGACATTGTTTTCACCAAGCAATGTGTTGAGATTTGTAAAGACACCTTTTGGGCTGGCCATGTTCTTGTTTATGATAATCTCTTTAACATCCTGTGGCGGCGTCAAAAAGCTACCACTCACTGTTGAAGCCACCTGAACAAGTGGTGTTCTGCGTAATTTGGGCGGTGTAGCGGCCAAGCTGCGGGGCGGTGATATTTTAGTTGCTTCTGGAGTTATTATTTTGGTTTTAGCGACAACTGCTGTAGGTAGAGTTTTGTTAGCCACACGTGCCTTAGGGACTGCTGGATATGGAGACCGGGATGCAGATACTTCCGATGTGGAATTTGCTATAACAGAGCTGTTGGAACCGACATCACTGTGCTCCTGGCTGCGCTGACGTCTATTTAAGTGTATATACTGTTGTGGCAGCAGTTGTTTAGGAGTCTGACGTGGTGTTGTAACATTAGAACGTCTACTTAGCTTGCGTACACGTTTACGTTTATTCGAATTACGACTGTTGTTCATTTTAAAGTCAATATCACTATCGCGATCATTATCACTTTCGCGTGAATCATCGCTTTCATCACTATGCTGTTCCAAGTCTTCTGTGTCATCTATATTCTCATTATCAGCCGAGTTATTTGCATCCTCATCATCCTCAACTGATTCCTCAACGGGTGTTACAACATTTACAGGCGTTCGCAAATAATTTTTCGGTTTAAGAGCGACGGGCATTATAAGCTTTTGCTTTTCTATCTGTACGCGTTGTTGATGTTGTGTTGACGGAAGCAACTGACTAAATGGTAGAGTTGGTATTCGCTTTTTAATAGTCAGCAGCTTGTTGCCTTGTTTTAAAATAATGTTGCGTCCTTGACGTTCCATAGCCAATTTCTCTGCATTCTTTTGCGCTTTCATTTGCTCCGGCGAGGTAAATGGCGTATAGTTGTGATCGTTTTTGATAATTTCCAATAGTGCATCAGACTCAACGGTGCGTTTAAAAGTGGATAGACCAGCCATTTCTAAAATTCAAAAGTGACAGGTTATAGTAAGGTTACTATTCAAATAAACTTTAAAATAATATTGAACATACTTAGCGCATTTTTAACAACCATGTCGGCAGTATTCTCCGTGTAAAACTGTTCAACGCTTAAACCCACAATTTGTGGGCGTTCCTTTGGCTTGCGTCGCTTTTTCTGTTTTTTAATCACTTTTGGCTTGCGACCAGGTCGTTTTTTTACTTTGGCCGCCTCTGTTTCGGTTTCGGAGGAGTCGTCATTGTTTTCAACACCGCTGTTTTCTTCCTCTGGGCCACTACGATTACCTATAGTGTGATCCTTTTCGCTTTTGACTTCATCGTGACTGCTGCCTTCGTCCGAGTCTCTTTCTGAGTCATCTCGATCAGAAGCTGCTTCAAGAAAGCGTTCCAACTCTTCTAAGCGCTCTGCTTCCTCCTCGTCCAGCATGCTCTGCGTTGGTGAGGTCAGCCGCACAACACTTATGGTGGAAATAGACTTTTCCTCTAAATTCAAGATGCAAAGCATTATTTCAGCTCAATATTTATGTTACAACTATTTTTACCCATAATATTTTCAATGGCACGCTCATCAAATGAGATGCCATTTTTGCTGTAGACAACCACGAGATTTGAGTCTGCATCGGCGGCTGGTATGTTACAGGCGCTTTCGGTAAAAACCGAACTTGACATTGCGTTACGGCTTTGGAGTTACTACTATAAGGCCATAATAGCTCTTTATTACCTCGAAAACCACGCTAATCTTGCAGCATGAAAAAAAATCCCGACAAGATGTAATGTTTCTTCAAGCCGCGTTGTGACGCCGACGTTGGTAACACAGTTAGTGGCAAATAAATGCACTCAATGTTAAGTTAAAATAAAAAGCCTACACGCATTACTTTGCCGGCTTTGAAATGCACTTGAAATAAGCAATTTTTTCACTTTAATATGATTATTTTTTGCAAATTTTACGGAATTTGCAAAAACTTTACTTCGCGACTAGTGGTGTGCTTATTCTTTTTAGTCAGCGATGTAATTACTATCGATTGTACTTGGCCTCTACAAAATCATCTTAATATATTTTTTACGAAGTTGTTGGTATTTTGTTTGTGAAATCGCAAATGGTCACACTGATTACCAACTACAAAGCAGAAAAATTCCCTATGAAAGTTAATTTATTGCTGTTTTCGACTATATAAGTTGTTCAACTAGTGATAACAGCTTTTATTGCTGGCACAATCACTTCTTATTTTTCATTTGCAACAACGTAGCGCAAGAAATTAAAATAATAGCCATGGCTTGTTTTAAAATGGGTACTAAAACCCTGGCGGTGCCAATGTCCTTGTTTAAAAACAATCGCGAACGTACCTGCAATGCGTTAATTGCAGGTTTGGATAAAGGCAATGGACTCAAAGCAAAAACCTTTGTACTTTTGGAGGGTGGTAAAGATTTAAGTCTTTATAATACCGACGTGGATTACGTATTTCGTCAGGAGTCCTATTTTCAATATTTATTTGGCGTTAAGGAATCTGGCTGCTATGGCATAGTGGATGTAAAAACTAAACGCTCTATTTTATTTGTTCCCCGCTTGCCGGATGAATATGAAACATGGATGGGCGCCTTACTAAATCATGATGATTTTAAAAAGCTATACGAAGTGGATGAAGTGCACTATGTCGATGAACTTGGTGTTTTTCTAGAAAAAGCACAGCCAGAACTGATATTGACGCTGAGCGGCACAAACTCTGATAGCGGCCTCACCATGCAGCCGCCTGAGTTTGAGGGCAAGGAGAAGTACGTTACCAACTGCGATTTACTGTACCCCATATTATCAGAGTGTCGCGTCATTAAGTCACCCGAAGAAATTGAAGTGTTACGGTACGTAGCTAAAGTTTCCTCTGATGCGCATATCAAAGTGATGAAGTTTATACGCCCTGGGCACATGGAGTACGAAGGCGAGTCGGTGTTTCTGCATCACGCCTACTCCGTTGGCGGCTGTCGCCATGCCTCATATACGTGCATTTGCGGCAGCGGCACCAACTCGGCCATACTACATTATGGACATGCTGGAGCACCTAATAATCGTCCCATTCAAAACGGTGACATGTGCTTGTTCGATATGGGCGCCAACTACTGCGGCTATGCTGCAGATATTACTTGCAGCTTTCCGGCAAATGGCAAATTTACCGATGACCAAAAGTTTATTTACAATTCAGTGCTGGCTGCCCGCAATGCAGTCATGGAAAGAGCACGCGATGGTGTCTCCTGGGTGGATATGCACAAATTAGCCGCAAGAGTTTTGATGCAGCAGCTTAAGGCAGGCGGCTTGCTAAAGGGTGACGTGGATGAAATGCTAGCAGCAGGTGTGCCTGGCGTCTTTCAACCACATGGTCTCGGTCATTTAATTGGTCTAGATGTGCATGATGTGGGTGGATATTTGCTCACGGAGCCAAAGCGACCATCTGAATCCTGGATTAAAAGCCTCAGATTTGCACGCATACTAAAAGCTGGCATGTATGTGACTATTGAACCTGGATGTTATTTTATCAAACGTCTGATGGATCAAGCTCTGGCTGACCCAGAAATTCGTAAGTTCATTAATGTGGAAACTTTTGAGAAATTCCGTAACTTTGGTGGAGTTCGCATTGAAGATGATGTTTTGATTACCAAGAACGGTGCAGAGAACTTTGCTATTGTGCCACGCACCGTTGAGGAAATTGAGGAAACCATGAGATCCGATTAGGTATCAGAAGTTTCAATATGCCACTTTTATATTTGTTATACATCTATTATACTGTACTGTTTTGATTTTTCATCTGGCTTTTTAGATTGTTAAAACATTACTTTATTGACATATGCAATATTATCTGTTTTAAATGAATATACATACATACTATATGTGTTAATATACATATAAAAATATAAGCGATTTATCAGGAGTACGTACGAGTTTTTTTTAATTTTTTGAAACCTTTCAATTGATTTTGTTAAATACGCATTACAAATGAAAGTTTATGCTAACGGGTATGTAAGATAAGCTTAGCTTATCAAGTAAAGATAATTATTACAAATGTTGTTTCAGACGGAAAAGATAAATATTTGTACTTAGCATGCTGGCACATGCTAAAGTTCACTTCATATGGATTAAGAGCAAAACAACTACGTTGACGATAAATATTTCCTTTCAATTTCTTACTAGGAGACGAATCAAGCATATGCAGCTTAAGAATGAAATCTTGGCACTACCAAAAAAACATTCCAAATTTCAAATGCGTATTTAAAAACTGAAGCATTAACTTGCCCTCAGTTTCTTGTCATTGGTTTGAAAAGAATATAAGGCATGTGGTGAGTAGCTAAGTCTCTACTCTACAATATAATATAGCTCTGATGTCAGTAAAATAATAAGGGATCTAATCTCAAAGCTTTGTTGCCTTAGCTCTTACCAAATCTGAAATCTAGGCACTAATGCGGATACCCTGATACTTCAGGTAAAAAATGTCATAAAATAAAATTGAGAAGAAACCGGAAAACGAGCTCTTTTGGAATTTATAGAAATAGATCAAAAGAAAGAGTAATATCATAAAGTTAAATTAAAAATATGGCGTACGTCGCGGACGACTTTGGGATAGAGATCGGTTTATGAAATTGAAATATATTTCAAAATATGTCTGACGAATCGTAAATATAGTCAAAATATTTTTTGGAAACTTGGGAAATGCGAAGTAAGCAGAGAAGTAAAAAAAAAACATGATTCCAGTTTTATTGGTTTGCTATGAAGTACAAAATAATTAAAAACTTTGTAGTATTCAGAATATCCAAATTTTAAAATAGATCTTGATTACTTTTCACTATTAATCGACTAAGCCTGAAAACGATTGAATAGACTTTGAAAACGAATATATTTGTTGTCAGCTATTTATTTATTAGCTTATCTCTGCATTTGGAATATAAGTAATGCTTTGAGAATATTTTGGAGAAGACATCAATAAATAAAGCATATCTATATACAAAAAAGTCGCTGCTTCTCCAAACGGAATTGCACGAATTGGTTGGCTTAAAAGCGGCTAAACATTTTTCTTGTTAACGCCATTGCCTTGATGTTGCTTTCCATTGCCTTGTACATGCTCTTGTGATGGCTCTACGTCACCAGACGTGTCCTTTTCCACCTCAGTCAGCGGAATGGCACAGCGTCGTGGAAACCAACCACGAATTAGGCTTTTACGATATTTTTGCTTGAGCAGCTCCTCCTCACCTAGCACACGCTCGCCAAACAGCCAGTGTTTGCGAAAGCGTGTTACCTTAATGACATCCTCTGGTTGCAGGCGTATTCGTGGCTCATCGCTACAAGGTGTTGACCAGCAAACACGGCAGCCTTGAGACCAAAGTGGTAAGCAACTGCCCGTTGCTGGCGAGATGCATTTATAAGTGCGTGTGCGTGTACGCTTCAGTTCTTTTTGAGCTAATTGCTCGCACTGCAAGTACATGGAGTTAGAAGCTACATACATAATAGGTAAATAATATACTTACTGTCATGGTATATTGATCACAGCCCTTTACAACGGGCCATTCAATGCCGTCGCCGCTCTTTTGGCATTCTTCATTAAAAACCTGACTTAAGTTAAGCCGCCAACCTAGATCATAGGGATAAATAAACTCTTCCTCGGTTGGATTTAAATAGCGACGATAGAGTGCCTTTTCCACAATCCAAATCTCAATGCCAGTCTGATTCGTTAAAATAGTTTTGAGCTGCAAGTAGGCAAGTAGGTCATATTAATAAATCCTTATTTAATTACCTCAGGCTCGAGGCAGTGGCATTGGTTTGGACGAGCAACGAAAGCTCGTAAAAAAAACTATAAATCAAATTTTTACTACTGACTTGTATATAAAGCAGCATGCTCAATCCAATAACCACACCAATGGCCAGACCCATGCCCAAAATGCACATAATAAGGCTCATCATATTGAAGTGCACACTAGCCAGGTACATCAGTCCGTGGGTTAGGTAATAATACCGATAGATTCCACGATAGAACGCACAGCATAGCACTACCGAGCCATGCATGCTGCCCAATATGGAAAATAGCAAAAAATTGGTAAAATATGCATGATTTGCCCAGCCAACGCAATGATTGATCCAGGGGCAATGATGATCCATTTTCTTAACGCAACGACCACCTGAAAACAAACGAAATTGGGATAGTTTAAAAGTGCTATAAGAATCTTTAATTTGACGAAATATCATTTGTATCTCGTTATAACTCACATTTGCTGCAATGATGAGAACGTGGCGCCTTATAGCCTTCACATACTTTGCAGTATTGTAAAAACTCCTTGTGTTTGGGATCCTGAAATATTTTCAAACAAATTGTGAATTAATTATAAATCTAAAGTCATTTGGGCGCCACTTAAATGAATATTATGCCAAGGGTAACGATGCATTAAGTCCATTTCGCTATTAACTCAACACACCCCATCATAAATCATTAATGTCTAACCTGGAAACCTTTGTCCCATATGGCAACTAGCTCGTATGACCTGGCACCGCCTTGAAACATTTATGCAAATTCTGGTAATTGCATTATGGTCCAAATGGGGCTTGCGTGCCGTCTTAGTGCCAAAACTAGCCCAATAAAGTTCATAAATTGTTAGACCCATAATTATTATTTGTATCGAAAAACGTTGCTTTCTTTATGCCTGCCTAGCTTGTCTTCGCTTAGGTTCTTTTATCGTCACGTCAAAATCTTCAAATGTGTTGCCTAAGTTTTCTTTTTAAATAAATTGCAGCCCCTAATTGCCAGGCCGATAAAGGATTAGGCACGCAAGCTTGGCCAATGGCCGCTAATGTGCTTTGCTTTGGCTTTAAACCACACGAAAATTTAATGGGTTTTCATGATATTGCATTTTTTTCTACAAAATACTCGTAGTTAATGGCCCGTAGCTACGAACCGGAATGTACCAGGTATGACGACGACAACGTCTGGCGTACAAGTGCCAAAACGGAAGCGCAAACATTCAAGTCCTGTGTAAACAATCATTTCCGTGCAATGATGGTGTGCTGGCAATCTGCCGACATGCGACCCTACTCCTAAGTCGAAGCAACAGGGGCGTTTCCTATGTGGTTTCTATAAATACAATAGTGGTCAAAATAATAGCAGTGCCTCTAACTAATTCGTTTAAGCTTTTGTTTTGCTATGAAATTTGTTTACTTGGGCCGCTATTACCTATCCAATAATCCAATATTTTGTTGTTGTTCGGAAACGACAAAACTATAATTATATCAAATTATCCACAAAGCCTTTTTTCGTTAAGTGGTTTATTTTTGGCGGTCAAAAAAGAATCCTTAGTTTAGGGAACAATGGGGTTTAATATGTTAACAAAAGTGCCTATACCTTTTTTTTTTTGATCGAGATCAGGATTGGTAACTACGCCAATCTTTCGGCGGAATGTGAATATAAATATTTTTCGAAGGTGAAACGTCAACAGATATTAACATTATTTGGCCCACTTTACTTGCAGGCATGAGTACCCTTCGGAAAACATTTCCTTAACATCTACGGAGTGATGGACAAACTAGAGCATAAAGAACACCTGTTACTCTGTGCGTATAGGGTGCAATTGGTGCATGTGTGAGTGCACTGAGCGTGACAAAAATCTGTTTCACCTGTTTTTTGACTCTTACAAGCCGGATTTGATAGTAAACCAAATGCAATGGAATACAAAAGTTTTTCAAGAACATATAGAAATACCTCTTTAGTCAGTTCCATTAGTTTAAATGCCTTTCTTTGCCTTACTTTCTATACAATTATCCAATACACACTAAGCTTTTTCCGTTTCCGTTTCACCTTTATTGTGACCACAGCTGTATGTAGGTATGTCTAGACCACATGTTTGTTTCAACTCAATTTACAGGCGTCATAAACGCAGGGAGCCCGGCCCGGTCATGTATACAAATTGTTCGTGTTAGGTTTCAATTTGTAGTTTGGCGCTTAGTCCAGCTGGTTAGAGTGAAACTGTGCCCTTGACGTTTTTATCTGATGCGACTTGCCGCATCTAATTGCAAGAGCATAAAATTATGCATAACACACCCTAATGCTGGGAATGCTTGGCTAGACAGGCGCCAAACAATAACTACGACAAATACTTTCGTTTCCGTCTGCTCAGTTTAGGCCTGTTAATTACCTTAGGCTGCCACTGTTTTGGCAACAGGCCGGGACCTGTAAGCGTGGCCATGACGTAATTAAAAGTGGAGAGTGTAGAAAGCAGCACAAATATGGCCATGTTGGCAAATCCAGCAAAAGATTGATTCGGTGGCCACCACATCGAGTTCATATAGAGCGTTGTCAGCGTTATGCACTTGATGATGCCTGAAAAAAGTACCACAGAAAATTAGTTAGAAGTTGCATATTTTTCAATAAAAAAAAAAAGACTAGAGTGTGGAAAAGGAGTCCACTACAACTCTGCTTCATTCTGATAATAGCTAGCTAGTTTCTTATTTATAGTACGAAGGGTGCGAACTAAGAAAGATTGTCAACAAGTTAACCTCTAAGTCATGTCCTACGTCTTTTGTGGACCGTGCACAGTGTGCATAAAACGGATATGTCTCAATGCTTGAACCCTTACAAATATACATTCAGGTATGTTTGTAGATATGCATCTATGTATATATGTCACAAATTAGTTATTAATTTAGTTGGTTGGGTTTTTTTTATAGGTGCAGGGCTTGTTATGCTTCGTTAGGTTTGCGTGTAAAGGAAATTGAAGTAATTTATTTCTTTTATGTATTATGCCATCTAGATTAAATGTTAATGTACAAAATTGATTTACTTATTTGAAGCAGAACCATCTAGTTGGCCATTCCGACTCACTTTTTGCTAACTAATTCAGTAATTAAACTTTGTATACAGTACAATATATGGTTCAATATCAAGGTCGCCGCCACGTTACTAGTTGCCCAATGCCCGGAAGTTTTATAGCCATATTACTGTGGCATATGGCTCGGGTTAAAGAGCAGCAAGCACTATGGCAATATGGTATCCAAGCACGCAAGTCTTTTCTTCAAAGAAAAGCACAAACAAAACTTAATTGCCGGCGTGTAAATTTATATACAATGTGCCATAATCTTCAAGAGCAAGCTATGCACAAAGCTACAGAGCTTAATTGGTTGGGACTTATGTGCTCATATTTGCGAGACTATTAAAAAACAACTAAAACGCAATTAGCTCACTTTACGGATAGCCATATCGTCTAGGACATCGGGGTCTGGTATTAAGCACAATGTGGGCGTTACTAGGCAGGCACGCCTTGGTGTCAATGTTTACGGGCCACTTTGGCTGCAGTTCGTTCACTTTTTGTATTCAACCTACAATTGTTAATACTTACTAAGTGCAGTAATTGGACCCCAATGTATAAAACGACGAAAGCCAGACAGTTCAGCACTCATCTTGTATATTCACGTAGTATTTAAGTTTAAATTTTAGAAACAATTTTTTAATGCATCTTCTAGTGCTTAAATCTGCGACACCATGCGAATCAAATAAACATGTAAACAAAGCATTCGCATGATTTTTGAAAAGTATAGCAGCTGCTTATCTTTTTCTTTTTGTTTGAAAAGTAAATAATTAAACTTTGTTACTTTTTCACTTATTATATTTTTGTTAAATTTTGCTGCTTTTTATTTATTTAATATGCTTGTATTTTCCGCATCGTTTTATATGTCGTGCGGCGCTTACATTTTCTTGGTTCTGTTGAAAAGAGTGTGCACATACCGAAGTATTTTATAAAACTTTAACAGACCCAATGTTAGCTCAGAAGGTAATTTTAAGTTCACTGTTAAAAAGTACTTTTTGTCAACAGTGCATGCAGTTGGCCGTTATTATTTGAAATATAAGGCTATATAAAGTATTTTTCAAGCTAGTACGGAAATTTTCACGACTTTAGGAAACAGCGAGTACATCATGCTTTGAAGTACAGTAAAATACAGATCGTGTACCTAAGAAGTAAGACAAAAGTCTTTTAATATATAAGAAGTTTCAAATTAGAATATTAGCAAACTCATATGGCACGGCTACATAAATATGAAATTAATTTAGTAAAACATTTTCAAGACAATCATGAGTTTTTTATGATTTCTCATTTAAGTTGCTGGAACGCATATTTAACATTAAAAAATACTATTCTATAAGTAAGTAATTATAAGTAGTATGCTTTCAGTTACAATCTGTATAAATAAAACTAAGTCCTGATGGCAAGTTATTTATGATTCATAAACATGGGTCTGGAAAATCATCAATAATGTTTTAAAATATCACTAAATCTTCCTAGGATCAATATAAAAAAGAAAAAGTGCAAAAAAATTTAGCCATCACGACCTTCCTTACGGTTTTATTTGAATAAGAAAAAAATAATTATAACTACATTTTGTAAGGAATTTCCATTCAAGAACAAAGTAGTATTTAGTACAACAACAAACAAAACACATAATAAACTATTTACTTTTATTTATTTATTATTATATTTGTAGCAAAAAGTTTTAACAAATTTAATTATTAGAAATACCAAAACTTTAATTTCATTTGCTTGCCAAAAAAAAATACTAGATACTCAAAACATCGATAAATGGCACATATTCGATACAAAGTATCGATGCCCAATGGCAATAAAAAATATTTATGCAGCTCCAACCAGAGTTCAGTGTTTTGTCAAACTGATTTTGCGGTCACACTGTTCGGAACTCGCTATGAAAGGGCGGAGAAAATTGTTGTGTGAATTAAATGGTGTATTCGTCCAAGAAATTCAGTTTTACTGCAATTTCAACTAATTTTACAAATTTATATTAAAAAACGACGCAATTTCCGCTTAAAGAAATGAAGTTGATTTAAGTTCAAGGCATAAAAAACGGCAAGCAAAATTCACGCGTGTGTTAAATGCAAAGAGCATAACCGAATAAATGTTAAGCGCAAAAGCAAAGTGCAAAAGGCAATAAAAATAAAATACAAAAAAATTAATTTAGCACAAAAAAGCAAACGAAACGAGACGCATTTAAAAATAATCAAGATATATTACAAAAAAAAATACAAATAAAGAATGTGAAATTTCAATCAACAAAAGTGCATTTAAACAACTGACAAAGTCATATTTTAACGCAAACATATTGAAAACAGTGTTTTGGTCGAGTCGAGACAGCCAAGTTCCAAGTCGTCGTTGTCGCATTTGTACTTAGTACTTTTTGTACGCGTATTTCTTTTGTTTTGCTTGGTTTTGTTTCGCTTTCACAAACACGCACGCACACATACAAACAAACAAACGCACCCCGTCGTTCGCCCCCCTCGTCAACGAAGTCGGTTGCGTATCTTTGTGCGTCAGTTTATAAAGTTTAAGTTGGTCGTTTTTGTATCTTTGAGTGCGTGCTGCTGCTGGCATATGTATGTGTAAACATATATATTTATACGAGTATCTAAAAGTTGAGCAAGGACGACGAAGACGACGACGACGTAGCTTTTGCATTTTGCTGTCAACTGGCCCAAAAGGCAGCGCAATTGCTGCGTCTGCTGCTGCTGCTGCTGCTGCACAGCTTGATTCATAGTGAAGGAGTAAACGTTCAAATAAAATGGATACATTTCGCAAATGGCTAAACAAACCAAAGGTATGTGCATATGTATTTTATTATATATAGACAGACATGTGCTTAAATACATATACATATGTAAATATACAGAAATAAAAGTGATAAAAACTATTCCACTGTCAGCTGCTTTTGCTTCTGTTTTTGCTGATAACCCAAATTGCATTTGTATTGCTTGCATTGCATTTGTTTCGTCGTTTCTACTCTAACTGGCTGGCTGGCTGGCTTATCAAGCCATGCTAACTAATAACTAAAAACAACAGTGCAATAATTAATTAACACAAAAGAAAAAGAAGAAAACAAAAATGGTGTCAGAGGCAACACAAACACAGCACAGCAGTCGCCAAAGCAATGGCCGCTGCTGCGCTTTGTTGTTGTTGTTGTTGTCGCTGCTGCTGCTGTTATTCGTGTTAACTGTTAAATGTGTCGTTGTGACGTCAGCGTTGCGCTGTTTGGCCCTGGTTTAGCTAGCAGCACTCACACTCAGTTTAAAACTGAGAGCCTTTACTTTTTGCATTCGTCACCTCTCGTTCTGCCTTATTTATCTGGGCTTTAACCGCAATTGTATTTCCCCACATTGTTATACCCTTACTCCATAGGGTATATAGCAGTAGTATGAACTTATGGCATGCGTGTGTAACAGACAAATATTAGAGACGATAACAGCTGTTGACGACCAATTTCGAGCATATGCAGGTGATGATTCATTTCATTAACGCCCACATTATAAAAGCCAGTCGGCCGAAATGTGGCACACGCCAAGATAAGCTTTAGATCGCAAGATCGTCATCAAATTAGCTATTTCGCCAACAATCCACAAAGTTCTATTTTTTTGGAATCATTGGAATCAGTGCGTGCAGGGTATACCAATGTCAGCCAACGCCCCGACTTATTCACATTACTTTTAATGGTGGTCATTGTTGTTGTCGTTGTCGACTGGACTTGCATGATTAATTCGCTGACGTTCACAGAACTTGGCTAAAACAGAACAAGTAGTATGTACTATGCAAGTAGCTGCATTAATTTTTTGTTAGTGAATACTGTAGTATACGTGTCACTCAATTCAAATGAGTAACAAATCCAACTTTGTATATTATTATACTCTGCTTGATAAAATGATATAGTGACGAGTTTTCCATGAGTTTCTATTGCGTTTTACATCCTACCTAATGCTCCAGTTATGTTTGTTTCTAAAAATGAAAAAGAAAGAATTTTCTAATCTATAAATTTAATATACTCTACATAGTGAATAATACGATTTGCTAAGGAAATTACAACTAACTAGTCAGTTTCTTTTTGATAGTAGAACACACATTGTTAATTATGGGCTCTTATTCTTTACTAAGTCATTGCCCATAGTTGCTGGTGTTATAGTATAGAAATAATGAATATTTATTATTATTTTCCTGGGGGGAAAAAATGATTTGATGCGTCTAATTTCTTATCTTTTATGCTATGATAAAGATTAAAATCAACAAGTATCTTAAGTTATTGTACAAAATTATTAGATCCCAACTTGCGTATTATCTAGCTCAAGTGTCACCACATTTTTTTTATGAAAAACTCATAACGACCTTTTGTGGAAACACTTAACAAGTATTAACTTTCCAATTTTAAACAAAACTGATCAGCGTATCCCATGTCTATTTGCCAGCTTACGTGTTTTTCTTAAAAGCTGTTTTTCGCGGAAATCAAGTATTTATTTATTACTTATTAAGAGATATCCAATTTTGTCTGGTGTCACAAAAAACTTATAAGAAAATTGACAAGTTTGTGCTAACAAATTCTCTTATGTAATAAAGAGTTATTGCTACATAAGTAAAGAACAAGTGAAGCTCGCAAAATTTGACATTTTGAAAAAGAAAGCTGTCAAAATTTATGTGTTAATAAAGTTAAACTACAAAGAACTGACGCATAATAGCATTTTTTCTATATGGATTGACCATTTAAATAAATTTTTTTAATGTGGCTTAATCTATTTAGTATACACTATTATTATTATTAACTTACACTAAAAAACAAGGATATTTATGACCGACTCACAAGATTGATTACAAAAAGTAGAAAATAAGTGTTGTAAAAGCACCAATATCTACGAGTGTGTAGGATGAGAGAACAAATCAGCTGATTGTAAACAACCTCCAATAGTAATTTAAACCAGTTTTTTTTTCTTAAATAATTAAAGTGCTAATTTTGTGGCAGTGGAAGATAATGGAACATGTATTGTACAGACAAAAATATTTATTTATATTATTATGGTTTTAAATAAAATTATTTTCACAAAAACTTTTCTTAACAAATTTATCCAAAGATTTTTCCAACAAAGAAAAAATCAAAATTTAGACTACGGCTGGTACTTAAGGGTATGTAACCCTGTACGCTGTTTCTGTACCAGAAATCGCATACATACTCGTACATACTCGTATGTACGAGGGTGGATTGATAAGTTTCCGGCCTGACCAAGAGATGGCGCCACTAGGTCTACCTTGAGGTGGCGTTCTATAGTACCATCCTTAGATAGCTTGTAGCTATAGTTTCAGCCTGAACAAGACGCCTCTGTGTTTTTCTTGAAAATGGACGTTGTATAAGCGTAATCCAAGCGAATTTTTGCGTCGATTCATAACCGTTGACGAAACTTGGGTCCACCACTACACTCCTGAAACCAAAGAACAGTCTAAACAGTGGATTGGACCAGGGGAACCAACTCCAAAGAAGGCAAAAACAATTTTTTCAGCGAACAAGGTTATGGCTACTGATTTTTGGGATGCAAGAGGTATTATATACATTGATTACCTTGAAAAGGGTAAAACTATCACTGGTCAATACTACGCAGACTTATTGCAACGTTTGAGCCACGAGGTGAAAATTAAACGACCTCATCTGGCGAAGAAAGAATCTCGTCTCATCACGATAACGCACCAGCGCACAAGTCAATCGTTGCGATGGCTAAAATCAACGATCTGAAGTTTGAATTGATGCCGCACCCTCCCTTCTCTCTAGCCCTAGCCCCGAGTGACTATTATCTGTTTCCTAACCTCAAAAAATGGCTTGGCGGTAAGAGATTTGCGGACAATGAAGAAGTAATCGAAGCTGTAAATGGGTATTTTGAGGAGCTTGACGAATCAGTCTATAGAGATGGCATTACTAGACTAGAACACCGCTATGAGAAATGTATCAGCCTTGGAGGAGATTATGTTGAGAAATAAAAAAAAATTCTTATAAACGTTGTTTTTCTTGGTCAGGCCGGAAACTTATCAATCCACACTCGTACTACATAATATTCTCGTGCGCATTTCATATTAAAAAAAAAAAACAACGCGGCCTTCGTTCGTGTTGCAAGTTATTAGCACACACAATAATTTGACTGGTGTGCATGTTCATTATATGCAACTTAGTCTAAGTAGGAATTTCCATACTTGAAAATAATAATATTACATGACGTGTTGTTTATGCAAAAACCTAGTTTAGAAACTAATTTGATATATGCTTGCTTTTAAATTCAAATTTCCCACGTTTAAGATGATTTTTCCACTGCAACTTCCGTGTTGTTCTCCATTTTGCGCTCTTTGGGATTAATGACAAATGTGCTTGTAAAATCTAAATTTAGTTGTCTCAGAGTTAGAAAATTTGTCTGGCACATTTTACTTTGGAACATCTCTTATATGTAGCTACAACTTCTCAGCTGTTCCAAAAATAGTTGCTGGCAACAAAAGCTAATAAAGAGTGAAGTGCTAAATCACAGCGTTTTAGTTTTGGAGACTTTTGTTGATCTTGCCTGGAGGGAGTCTCTCTGGCATGCCTATCGAACGTCAATATATCAAATGATTGACAGTTTGATTAACGTTCACAAAAAAAAAACAAATTTTAAAGAGGAAAAGCGAAATTAGAAACTATTTACACGCAAATCCATTAAACGGAGACACACAAATTGTGTAACTATGTTGTGCGTGTGTTTGGTCATTTGACCTCGTAGTCTGGAGGTCAATGGCGGCGGCTAGGTTTAGATTTCATTTCCAGAGACCCAACGAAACAATTGTCTGTATTTGTAAAACTGCTTCCATCCGAGGTTTTCCAGTTTTTATACGGTCTCTGGTCTAAACTGTTTTTAATAATTGGGCGTTGACTAAGCTGTGTTCGTAGTCGTCAAGATTTGCGTGCCTAAAATAATGCAAACAGAAATTGGACGGGTAATAAGGATTTTTTTTGTTTTAAGCAAACGTTTAACTATTTTTTGCCTTCTAATTTCGTAAAATTAACAAATTTGTTGTGTGATTGAATGGGATTTTTTTTTTTTTGGATAAGCTGCAGTTTTCCTTAAACCAAAAAAAAATGTATATATTTATATGTATAATTCACACAACTAGGCTTTACATAATTGCTTGAATTCAAAGCTGATTAGACATAATATTCACCTGTGATTTCATGAGTGAATTCATGGCTGATTGTTACAACTAAGTTTCAGGGCATTCATAAAATTCAACTACAATTTGATATCTCTGATATGCATAAACCGAACTGAACAAAATTACTCTGTAAATTTGATTAATTATTTTTCTCATTAGCATTAAATAAGTACTCTAATTTTTCCATATTATTTTCCATATGTAAAGAATTTTCTAAAAACCAAGATTCTCGTGCGAATCCGCTACAAAGCTTACATTAATTTAAAGGCCAGTACACAGCCTCGTAAAAAGCACTGAAAGAAAAAACGGCAACTTATTTTGAATCGTATGCGTAGAGTTTGTTAGCAAACAGTGCTGCCCATTACTTTGACATATAAATGGGTACAAAAAGAAAACACGTATAAAAATCAGCTGTTCGCCCAAAATTTGTTTACAAGTGTTAAAAATACTGTACCTTTGAACCTGGACGTTTTTGTAGCTATTTGTTCCGTGTTTGATTTGTGTTGATAACCCTACAAAAGTTAATTATTCCAATTTATGCTTCGAAAAGGTGTGCATTAAATTATTGCAACGATTTCCAAATAGCACCCATTACACAGTTCGTAAACAACAAGTATTACTAATCGATTAAATGAAAGTTTTCCTATAAAGTAGTGTAGTCCGATTCGGCTGGGTGCCACACAAACCAACCTTACAAATAGAGAGATTAGATAACGTAAAAACAGGTAGATTAAATCGAACTGCTAGATTAGCCGATATATTTTGAATTTATCTTATCAAATTGTTAGATTACAACAGTTAAAAGATACACCCACTCAATTAAAATGGCTAAAAAAACATCTTAGTTGTAACTAGAGCTGGGCCAAAAAAAATAGAAAACCGAGGAAGCTCGGTTACACCGTCTTGGCTTTTGTTGCTGACCAACAAATTTTGTGTATATTTTATGGTAGACAATGCTTCCTGCTTTCTGTTACATGCATTTTGGAATAATTTCAATTAAAGTAAAAAAGTATTACATATAATTACAAGTTTAAATGTAATATTTCTCAATATGTAGTATAAACTTTACTCAGGTGTAAACTAATTATAGTGTTTAATTTGTGTGCATTGCCTAACTCTTAATTATCTATGCACATAAAGTGCAATGAATGTTAAAAATTTTGCATTTTCGCAAACTAATACTTAAAAGGTGGCGTATTTTTAAATCGGGCGCGAACGACTTTGGGATACTCTGTAACACTCATTCCCATCAAATAAGATATAATGCTTACGAACTGCAAAATATTTTAATTTTTTTGCCAAATTTAATTACGATATTTTTATAAGCAAACAAAAAAACGAATTTAGCACCAAAAACGTTTTGATCGATTGGTCCTATTGGTGGTATGTGATATACTACTGTGCCCAAAAACTAGTCATCATCATCATCGTTTGGTGCTACAGCTCTTTGTGAGCTTTGGCCTGCTGAACATAATGCCTCCATGTTGTACGATTATTTGCTGATTCTTTCCAGTTTTTTATCTTAATCCTATCCATATCCTCCTTTAATTCTTCTATCCATCGCGATCTTGGTCTGCCTCTTGCTCTGGTGTTATATGATTTTGCATCTAAGATTTTCTTTTGGGTTTTAGAAGGTTCCATTCGTGACACGTGGCCTAACCATCTTAGTCTTTGTTCTTTAATGAAACGTACAATGTTTTCTCCTCTAATAAGCTGATCTAGTTCGTCGTTCCATCTAATGCGCCACTCTCCATTGTCATTAATAGCGCCAAATTTTTTTTAGAATTTTCCTTTCAAATACCATTAGCTTGGATTTGTTTTTTTCACTCAGCGTCCAAGATTCAGATCCGTAGCATACTACTGGCCTGACTACAGTTTTATATAGCGCTAATTTACATGCCCAAAAACTAGTAGGAATTTTTTTATAAATCAAAAAATCTTTATTTATTTTTCCAAATCAATTTCCTCCCCTTCAAAATAGTGCCCTCCCGATATAATACACTTATGCCAATCCTCGAAGCATGCCAAAAAGTCTTCTTCCCCTTCTATAGCCCTCAAAGCGCGCGCCGATTCACATTGAATGTCTTCAATCGACTCAAAACAGTTTCCTCGCAGTGGTCTTTTGAGTTTTGGAAATAGCCAGAAGTCACACGGAGCCAAATCAGGTAAATAAGGTGGTTGTGGCACGATATTGGTTGCATTTTTAGCGAAAAAGTCACGTAGAATCAGTGCTGTTTGTCTCGGGGACCTAGTCTGAAATTTTGGTTGCTCTAGCTACCCTGATCATATTTTGTAAGTTTATGGGATCTCCGATGACTTCTTCTTTATAGGTTACATACATTTTCGGCTTGCACAAAACTAACAAACCCTTTGTATCAGGGTACAGGGTATAAAAAAAAACTAGCGCAAATATGGCATAAAAAACTTTTCGTTTCGTTTCGTTTCTTTACTTTGTCTTTTCTTTTTTTTTTTTTGTCGGCAAAATAATTTTTGTTTTGTTTATATGAGCTCCCTCTTGTTCATTAACACACTTCTTGGTCGAGTGAAGGCACTTTATGCGCTCCTCTCGCGCTCTCTCTGATTGCAGCTCATAAATAACGTTACGTTTTCCTCAATTTTCTTAAGTCTGCTCAGCCACGCGAACATGAAAAAAGCAACAACAACAAAAGCAACGGGAACTTGAATGAAGAGAAGCGTAAAAGAAAGAAAAATACACGCTGCGATTACTGCTGCTGCAACGAAATAGAAAATATGAAAATGGCTAAAAGAAAAAAAAAGTTTTCCGTCTACGTTTGGGCTTCTCTTTCTTTCATTGACTGCACATAGTTTTTCCGCAGGCTGTGGCAGCATTTTTGCTGCTCCACTTCCTGGTCTTCTTCTTTGTTTGGGTGTCGCTGTTTTCTTTACTGTCTTAGACCAACTTTCTTTTATTATGTTCGTTCATTGAGAGATTCTTCTACTGCTTTATTGTTTCGAAATGTAAATGAAAATCTTAAAGCTCGACAGTTTGCACACAGTTAATTCCGCGAAAAAAAAACAAAAGTATATACATAGCTAGGGTGACCATATGTCAAAGAGGCAAATCCAAGACATTCCTCGTCTAAAACCGGGACATTTCCCGACACCTCACTTTCTTAATGTAAATTAAAATTTCAATAAATTTCTTTGTTGAAAATGTTATTTTTACCTAAAAAAAAAAAAAAGGTCTTTCAATAAATTCCTTTGTTGAAAAGTTGAAAATGTAATTTTTACCTATAAAAAAAAAAAAAAGGTCATTTTCAATAAACTTCTTTGTTGAAAATGTTATTTTTACCTAAAAAAAAAAAAAAAAGGTAAATTTCAATTAATTTAAAACCGGGACTTTTACGACGCGAACCGGGACACCGGGACAAGCAGTCAAAACCTGGTAACACGTCCCGGAAAACCGGGACGGTTGGTCACCCTATACATAGCTATTACATAGGTGGCATTGCCTTATTTACATTTTAATCGTTATAAATGTTTATTTTAATGGCCTGCAGTCACCCGCATGAATGGCGTGTGTCGGTGCTGCCAGAAAGTATTGATAAGTTGCACAACAAAAAGGCACAGAGTGGCAACATTATGCATTAGTTTGCCTGCGGTGTTCGTTTGCTGTGTACGATATGTACACATTATACAAAAAAAAACAATATAGCAGCATAATATAAAATTACAATTCATTCAAGGCATGTAATGTGGCGCTACTTTGTAGCAACTACTTATTTGCATAAGTTTTTCTTTATATAAGCGCATAAGCCTGTAGATTAAATAAACGTAAAAAAACAATGAAATTGGAACGAAGCCACTCGAAAGCAAAGCTGATTAATGAATTGCACTTCTGCTCCTCTACACATTGTTTATAATTAATATGGTTAATGGAACACCTTAGTTGTTACTAGAGTTGCTCCCAACAGCTGTGAACTAGTTCGCATGAGCTTTTTTTTGCATTTGAAATGAGGATTTGTGTGAATTTTCTTTGAATTTTCATTTTATGCTCTATTTTTAATGCGCTTGCATGACAAACGTCCAGGCTATAACAACAATGTCAGCAAATGATATTTCCATTGAGTAGTCAGTTGCAGTCCGTAATCAGCTGTTTTTTGTTTGTTTGAGATTTCACATAATAAAGAGCACTTGCCTAAAGAAATTATTACTGCTTCAAAAAAAAGTCGGTGATTTTGCATTTTTTTTTAACAATTGCAAATCCAAATCAACAGATATTTTACAAACAGTGTTAATTTCTTTATTTCACAAAGTGTTTCCAAAATACTAGTGGCTTCACTTTCAGGATTTACTTTTTCTGTGTTTAAATTAAAATTGCTTTTTATAAAATACTAGCCGGCCTTCGGCACGCTCGCTCCGCTCGCTCGTCTAGAAAGAAACACGTTGACTATTTTCTAGATGAACTGCTAAATGGACAACGGTTGGGTGTCGTTCGTGAATTTGGAATGAGAAAATTCGCCATATCGCCTCGTTTCTGCTAATGCAACATCCTATTTCATATTGTGAAATTTCGTCATTCACATTGTCGGCTCTCACACCCAAAATCGCCATATCGCTTCCCTTATTGACGTATTTGCAGATATATTTTATTGATTTTACTGAGTTGCAATACTCGACGTTAATGTGGGCTTTATACGTTTTTGATAATAATGGCGAAAATGGAACAACCCAACGATTGTCAATTTCAATTTCTTGTTTTTGCACTTTGATTGTGGTTGATCTGCCATTGTCTTCTGTTGATCTACGGCGATATAATGGGTATCCATCGTAGCCCGTAACAGTGTCCGAAGTCAATGCCCTTGGATATCTTTTGAAGCATTTGCCGTCGATCATGCATGGTGAAGTTGGGTTGAGCACACCATATGGTCCGTGGTTCATATTCTTTGTGATAACCTCGAACAATTCTGGATCATTTGTTTGAACTGGGATTTCCGCCGATATCACATCATCACCATATCTCATGCGGTAGTATTTTCTGAGGTAATCCTCTCTTCTGCCATTCTACCGAATACATCCAGCAGCGAACCTCTCCGAATATACTGTTTTTGATAATAAGCAGGCCTGCTGTTTCATTGGGAAATTTCAGTGCTTTGCACTGGTCACATACCTTGTTCATTGTTCCAATTTAAACAGATTGACGCGAGCTATAATTGGCCGTATTGTTATATTCGAATGCAGCTCTGTGCAGATTGGATGCATTGCGCATTTGCCTGAATGTTCTTTGGATTAAATTCTGTTCTGCATGGATTTCATCTGATTGATTCTGATAATCCCGATTTCGTCTCATTCTCATTCGAGCATGAATGAGCAAAATGTGATCTTGCTTCTCTTAATCGATTCAACTCATTCCTTTGTAAACGTTGTTCCTCAGCTTCCTACGCGAACGTCTCCCAATGTTACGTCTTTTTGGCGGCATTATGTGCAAATATTGATGAGTAGCAAAAATTATATGTATTTTACACAGAAATCAAAACATGAATCGTTTATAATTTTTGTGTTTCCTTTCGACAAAAACTATTAACTAATTTAACAAAATATTAGTTAATCTGACAATGTACACAATGCCAACCTAAATTAAAAAAAATTGTATTGGAAAATCAAATTGTCCTTTTTAGTATTTTCGTCGCAATTTTGTTATATTTTCTCAACCCTAAACAATCCTTGGACTTCCACGAACATTTCAAGACCAAAATTAGCCAAATCGGTTCGGCCGTTCGTGAGATCCTAAGCTTAGAAGGAACATAACATTGTGACACGAGAATTTTATATATAAGATTTTTATCTGTAGACTACGACTTCTGTCTTATGTTAATAAGGTGTTTTTTTAAAATAGTTTTTCTTATTAATGTAAAGCAATTACAAATGGCTAAGGAAAAATATGTGTGGGTAATATGGGAAGAAACCAAACTGAACACTTTTTTTCGATTTCACGTGCTTCAGAAAACGAATATTTTCGGAGACATTCTCCTAGGCCCGGAGCTCTCGGAGGGGCCCGGACTCGAGAATCATTCGGGAAGTTTTTTTGCTTAAAAAAATATAGTAAATTATTATTCTACCAGAGCTCCGTAACATAATTTTTTGTTTAACCACATCGAATGTAATGTTATTATTATGATTGCAATTATAGAGTATAATATGGTGATACAAAAGTGTATGTTACGGAGCTCCAATTAAGATATTTTATATGTAACTGATTGATTAGGGGAGAGAAGCTACATGGCCCATATTTTTTTTTAGATCTGCATTAGAGTTTTATGAAATGCATTATTATGATTTTTATCAAATCATCAATTCTCTTAGAAATCATTTCTATTCATTTTTTTATGTTGATCTCAAACTTTTTAAAAATTATATATATTTATGAATTAAGAAAAATTGATAGGGACAGCCCTGGTTATTACATACATAAAAAAAAAACAACAAATTTTACTATATACAGGGTGCGCCATTTGAATGTGGTCGATGGAAATATTGAATAACTTTGACAGATTTCAACCGATTAACGTCGTCGAACACATTTTGGAAAGGTTATTGCATTATAATTTTAACCATGAATCGATTCACGCCCAAAGAACGCGCGGAAATAGTGACAATGTTCATTAAATCGGAGCCCGATTTTTGGGAGCGAATTTTAATGACTGATGAGGCCCATTTCACGCTATCTGGCACTGTAAATAAAATAAACAAAACTGTCGCATTTGGGGGAAAGAAAATCCTCATACTATCCATCAAACTCCACTGCATGATCAGAAAGTGACTGTTTGGGCCGGTGTCTGCTCAAAAACCATCATCGGTCCGTTCTTCTTCAGAGTTGGGGAAACTGTCAATGGGATCGGTATCGATGGATGTTGGCACACTCTGTTTTACCAGAAATGCGTGAAAAAGGTCTTAAAGGCTTTTGGTTTCAACAAGACGGCGCGACATGTCACACCGCGAAATCAACGATGAACTTCTTGCGTCAAAGTTTCCATCGACCACATTCAAATGGCGCACCTGTACATATTGAAATAAAACACGACTAAGCTATATATGTTACAAAGGAAATGTTTCTTTGTGCAGAAACTCTGTCGCATCTATCGTAAAAAAAAAATAAGTATAATTGTCACTAAATATCTGCCTTGAAGTTGGCATAAATATAATCAAAAATTTTTGAAGAATATTTTAAAAATTATTTCAGTTTAAAATTGGTGCGTTTATAAACCTATTTTTCTGATTGTTTTGTTTGTTCCATTTGGTTTCAAATTCGGTTAAGTGAAATTGGGAGCAACAAACATATGGTTTCAAATAGAATCTAATTAAATTTTTCGGATTAGTTTTCAGGAGCACGACCGATTAGCGAAATATACCTAAACGTGTATAACTTTCAATGTCTCGATGAACTCGATGAGTTCTTTCAGCTCTGTTTTGCCTTTATCTGTTTTATATTCTAGCCCGTAGTTGGTTGAAATCTACACCGTTTTTGCGTGTAAACAGACAAAAAAAATTAAATCTGAAATTTTGTCAAGTAAAAGCCAAACCAAAGTGGAAAAAGTCTACATAATGCCAACAGCCGTTTCCAATTGCTGTATTAAATATGGGGTTTGGGCAATTGTTTCCCATTAAACAACTTTTTTGATTATACGTAAAGCTAATAGGTGTTATTCATATCAGCTAAGTTTATGCATAATTTTAGCCAAATTTAAAGCATTGCCAAACGATTGTTAAATTATTTACTGTTGCGTTTTATTAGGTAAAAAATATGAGTACATTTTTAATACTTACATCATTCGTTATTGAAATATTCGCAAAAACTGAAAGGCAGCCACGTGCCTGTGCAATTCGAACTATAAAACAAACAAATTTAGTTGAATTAATTTGTAAATAACTTCTACATTGGATTAAGTTATACAGCTGGAAATAGATGCACATATGAGTAGGCATTTTGATACACTATGCAACAGATATAATGTGTTGTGGCAGACCATAAGTTTTTTAAACCAAAATGCCAAGAACCAAACAAAATATTAACATTGGATGAACACTTGAAGTGCTAAAAAGCCTTCCTCTTTAAGCAACGACAATATTGCAATTGTATTAAAACTTCAAAAAATAGGGCAATAAATATATAATGTTTCCTTTCTAATATTGCGAAATATATTTTAATATATTTAATTAAATTCAATGAAATGGAAAGTTCAAAAGAGAAGAACGTCTCATCTATAAGTTTCGACAGTATTGCTAGAGCCATCAAATATAACTCATGTGACCTTAATAAGCAACAAAACGTTGACATTTTCACTACGCCTTTGAAAAAGGAAAAGTGAAAATTCGTTTAAATATGTCTACAATACTGCTCGCAGTGTATTTTACAGACCGGCACTGCCTTAACTTATTTACATATTTAGAATATAAACATTGATAACACACATACAAACGTTCTCACTAAATACACGTTTTTTTTTAAATATTTAGATAGTATCTAAAAAAAAATAAAACAGGCTGTGGCATATGAATAACAAACACAGCTGTTTGCCAACGACCCTGAAACTTAGTACGCTCTAAGTAAATTGTTTTCATGGCGCATATCTTAGAAAAAAGAGCTGCCCCAACTATATTTTTTGAATCTGTATCTTTTATGTTGGCTGTATCTTTTGCTTTTTTGCTGTTCTTCGGGTTATTACCGAAATTATTGAGTTCTTTTGGCCTTTTTCGGTGAGACTTTATATGATCTTAAATGTACACCATAAGGTAATTCGAAGTTGGCATTGAATTGTTTTATAGCCAACGCAGTTGAAGCAAAAACAAAAGCAAACCACAAAAAAAAAAGTGAAATCTGTTGCTTTTTGTTTAAAGAGTTGTTTTGTACGTTTTTGTTTCTATATTTGTGAACACAAATGTTTTGGTTTCTGTGTAGTAGTATTACTACTTTGTTGCAAATGTTAGCAATAAAAGTCGATTACGTTGCCGTAACCGCCAGTAAGAAATCGGCTATTAACATAATAAACTCTGACTTTTCAATTAAGTGGCAAAGTGACTACACTTAAAACAAAAATTTGCTTTAACAAAGGCTAGTGTATATATTTTGCGATTAGTTTGTAACGATAAACTGCATAATTATATCGATAAACTGCAATCGAACTCTAGAAAAGGCATGAGCGTTCAAATTTATATCGACGATTTTATTCGATATTCAACATACTATTCATAACTGATAAAAAAAGTCAGTTTATAATGGTTATGCCGCGCCAAAATCTTGGTTTCGATGTCATTTCTAGATATAAAGGTTAAAGAATTTAAATAATAAATAAATAAATTAACAATTTTGGGGTAAAATTTTGAAAAAAATGTTAAGAAAAATTGGTATGATACCTGGAACGTTTCTATTGCCAACTTATAACTTAACCGCTTTACCTTTATATATATGAACAGCTGATATAGTAACGCATTTTATAAAAAATGTTAAATTTTTTGGAATAGTATTTGTTTGGTGCCCTATCGAAGATGGAAGATCGAAAACAACATTTTCGGCATATTTTACTGTTTTACTATCAAAAGAGTAAAAAAGCAGTTCATGCAAGGCGAAAATTATGCGATGTGCACGAAAGATGTGTTGACCGAACGCCAATGGCAAAATTGGTTTCCAAAATTTCGTTCCGGCAATTTTGATCTTGAGAATGCACCACGTCCTGGAAGGCCTCTTGAAGCCTTGCATAAAATTAAGTCGTTGGTCGATGCATATCGCCGAATAACAACTCGAGAGATTGCTGAAAGATTAAATTGTCTAACGCAACTGTTCATAAGCACATGATACGTCTAGGGTTAATTTCGAAGCTTGACATATGGGTTCCTCATATTCTTACAGAACGAAATTTGCTTCGTTGCTAACGACTGTGATTTGCTTATCAAACGTCAAAGAAGTGATCCATTATTGAAGCGAGTGAATTGGGTTGTTCACAAGAATGTAAAGTGCAAGATATCATGGTCTAAAAAGGATGAACCAGCTCAAACCGATAGTCACCAAAAATGGGATTGTTTGTTTTGAGCTTTGGCCCGACAATACCACGATTAATTCTGAAGTGTTTTGTGATCAGCTGGACAAATTGAGTGATGCACTCAATCAGAAGAGGCCAGAATTGATTAATAGAAAAGGTGTAGTGTTCCACCAGATAATGCGAGATCTCGAACAAGTTTTATGAGTCACCAAAAGCTTTTGCACCTTGAATGGGTTGTGCTACACACCCACCATATTCTGCAGACTTAGCACCTACGGACTATTACTTGTTCCGGTCTCTGCAAAATTTTTGACTGGGAGAATCTTTACCTCAAATCAGACGTGAAAAACCACTTGGACCAGTTTTTTGCCTGCAAGGATAAAAAATTTTATGAGCGTGGGATCAATCTCTTGCCCGAAAGATGGCAAACCTTTGTATTGGATCAAAATGGAGAATATGTATATAATTTCACAAAATGTTTTACACAATAAAAAAATCGTCTTTTAATTGCACTAAAAAAAAACGAAATTACTTAGTGAACGACCCAATAGAAGCTTTGTATATTGAAGCAGCCAAGCAAATAATTACTATAGTTTTTATACATTTTTTCCTAATTTAAAACTTTTAATTTTAATCTTTTTTAAATTTTAATCTAATTTCGATATTTTTTTTGATGTTATTTGCAGACCAAATTCTTATTTAAGATTATCGTTTTTAAGAAAAAATTTGATTATTTGGAGAAGATTAGCTAGAAGCTCTGGTTTAAAATTTGTTTCTTTAAAGCTTGCCAAGACATGTATATTTATCTTAATGTAAGATTTTTTTTAATCTTATATTAAGAATACGTGTATAAATCACGTATATTTTTATCAGATGGCTTATAAGTGTGGATGTAAACCCCTAAATTTGCTAACAACATTTGTTATTTCTAGCTCTTATGGTCTTCAAAATCTGGGTGTTTCTACGAATAAACGATCATGGTTCGAAACTCCACCTTCAGCCTTTTTCATTCATTGCACAAATCCAACATTCATATAATAGGAGTTTTTAAATGACTCTTAAAGCTTTTATTTTTCATTAGCAAAACCATAGTCATATAAAGAGATAGGGAGCATAAACCATTTTGAACGCAGCTCTGGTTACACTCAAAGTGGGCCTGTCAATCGGTGGCATTACTGAAAGTGTGGCCAGGGCCACTTTTTAACTGCTTATATGAATTCATTTATTTACGCTTTCATAGCTCTGAAAATAAAAAAATATATATGTATATTTATGGCTAGTAGAAATGAATATTGCACTCTAAGTGGGAAAAACTTTTGTTACAACGGCCTAAAGTTAGTTGCGCCAGTTTCGTGTGTCAGAAAAAAAATAATAATAATAAAAAAAGAAAAAGTAACAGCATAAGTCAACAGCTGCAAAGTACAGTTGTTAATTGTAGCACTTTACAATGGTCGACTTCTTTAATGAGAGACCCAAAAACACACACACAAACACACTCCCAAAGTTAGCTGGCTCTCTTTTGAGCGAGTGCGCTTGCATAATGCTAGGTTTACACTGGCAAAGTCTGTGACACGGTTTACATTGGCATCTCAAAAAGGTTTTCAAATATTTAGTAGTAGTAAAAGAATCATAAAGGTTAAAAATTTGTAGACGCTTACACGAGAACTCTCTCAATAATTTGCACTGTTGTAGGTGATGCAGTCCTTTTTTTTAAATTTATTTACTTACTAGTGTTATATGATGCAATTGGATGGCCTGTCTGTTAATGAAGTATTTTTTTTTTCAAATGATTAATTGACAATCGGTGTTGCCGGTAATGTTCTCTCTGTACGAATTTTGAAAAAAATTACAACTTATAAACTCACCAAATAGTGAGTTATTATTAACCGTATATTAGCTACTGTCGCAGTTGCGATATACAGGGTGCGCCATTTGAATGTGATCGATGGAAATATTGAATAACTTGAACAATTCTCAATCGATTTTGAAAAACTATTTATTTTTATAAAATTAGAAGCTTTACAATTTTTTCCATTCAGTTGCCAAAAACAACGTCACTCAAATGACCTCCTTTATTGCGGATACAAAATTCAGCTCTTTTTCTGGCATTTTCCATAACATTTGCCAGCATCTCGGGTGATATCGCAGTGATTTCGGCTCGAATATTGTCCTTAAGCTCGTCTAAAGTCTTCGGTTTGTTGGCATACACTTTGCTTTTTAAAAATCCCCACAAAAAAAAGTCCGGTGCCGTTAAATCGGGCGATCTCGGTGGCCAATCAATATCCCCCCCTTTCGATACCACACGTCCTGGGAACTTTTGACGCAAGAAGTTCATCGTTGAATTCGCGGTGTGACATGTCGCGCCGTCTTGTTGAAACCAAAAGCCTTTAAGACCATTTTCACGCATTTCTGGTAAAACAGAGTGTGCCAACATCCATCGATACCGATCCCCATTGACAGTTTCCCCAACTCTGAAGAAGAACGGACCGATGATGGTTTTTGAGCAGACACCGGCCCAAACAGTCACTTTCTGATCATGCAGTGGAGTTTGATGGATAGTATGAGGATTTTCTTTCCCCCAAACGCGACAATTTTGTTTATTTACAGTGCCAGATAGCGTGAAATGGGCCTCATCAGTCATTGAAATTCGCTCCTAAAAATCGGGCTCCGATTCACTCACTCGAATAACGTTATTGGCGTAAGCCACGCGTTGCGGATTGTCTGTTTCCAATAATCTTTGGGTTAACTGCACTTTATATGGAAACATATCCAGATCATCTTTCAGAATCCTCCTTAAAGTAGTTCCACTGATGTTAAGTTGCTGAGACCGGCGGCGGTACGAGACAGAAGGATTCTTTGCAACACTCCGTTGAACAGCTTCAATACTTTCATTTGATCGTCGAGGACGTGGTTGATTTGAATGTGGACGGTCCGCTACAGACCCGTGATTCTCGAAATTTGAAGCTAAGTGACGAATAGTGTCACTTTTAGGCGCAGAACGACCGCGATACTTTTGACGATACGCACGCTGTGTTGCAACATATGAACGATTACATTTAATGAACATTGTCACTATTTCCGCGCGTTCTTTGGGCGTGAATCGATTCATGGTTAAAATTGTAATGCAATAACCTTTCCAAAATGTGTTCGACGACGTCAATCGGTTGAAATCTGTCAAAGTTATATATATAAAGTACTTTTTTTTAATTTTCTCCTATTACCAATTTAAGACATTTTTTTTTTTGAATCATTACCCAATTGCTTAGCATATTTTCTCCCCAGCGTAATCTGTGAAATGCCCGCTCCTTCTAAAATATCACTGCACTTTTTCCATCTTATCAGGTTATTCTAATCCCTGTGGTGCCAGCTTGCAAATATTTTTTCATTTTTTTATCGTGACACGATTTCACCGTGAAGCTTAATTAATCCGTTTCGTGACGCAGTGTGAACTCAGCATAAAAGCTTCATTACAGAGATGTTAGCCAGCTTTTTTGACAACGACTTTCATGTAGTATAAATGAGATGAGGCCTAAACGCCCCGTTAAGCAAAGCAAATGCTGACACTATTGCAGCTATCTGTGCATGAATGAGTATGAGTGTAAGTATCTGTGTAAATAAGTACTAGACTAGCTGGTGAATGGCGCTTATACCTGTTGATCATGTCTGGCCATCAACGAGCAACCTGTTTCCATCGTCGTCTATCTAAATTGGGGGCATATTGACTTGGAGCGGCGCTTTTGCTGCTATCTGCTTCAAGTTGCTCCATTTCAAACGCCCTCGTTAAGTGTTCTAAAAAGAAATCCAAAGATGTTTATAGCAGTGACTGCATTTCTTGATTATGAAATGGTCAGTCAAGCGACTAAAGGCTTGGAATTTGCCGTAATGGATTAAAATATGAAAAAATACTAGAACTACTGTGATGAAATGATTACATTAAAAGCTTTTTAATGTCACATTACAGTTTCAAATGATGTAACACTTTTTTTATGTATATAATTGCATGTTAATGAGATGACGAATATAATTGAGATTTAAAGATTATCGCTTTGTTAAAAAGTTTTGACTGAAAACTTTATCTGAATTTTGTTTTTCATCTGTTGACTTACACAGTGTTTGTGATCTGATAATCTTGTTAGGATTTCGATGAAACGGATCGGACTATGTTAAAATAAGTATTATCTATATATTGTACACCACTGAGAAAAAAATAGCTCACAAATATAGTTTATGATTTTCTCAAAGAGCATTGTCATTAAATAAAACAACTCGAACATACTACGCTTTACTTGGAAAAATTATTGAAACTGCATATTAAGATACGATTTCGCAACAATAACAAACTGTGGGCTTTCTATTAAAATCGAATGAATTGGAATGAGGTAATACCCAATGTTTGGCGCATCGCTTATAATATAAGCTAATACTAACTTGGCTTTACGGAAAATCCCCATAAAAATATCATTTCATCATATATTCAGCATGTTACAATTAAACGTACGGGAGCATGTAATATGGAAATATGCTAATAATGCTTTAACACTTCAACCTGCTCTGGAATGATATACTACATACCCTGAGAAACTACGAGCTGTTTACCTTTAATTGTATCTTTGTTTGCAGCTGACACAAATTCTAAAGAAGATTAGCGTGATTGACCGACTGAATGCACGTGATGTGAAATACAAAAAGATGCCTAATTTAAATTAAACGTTCTATTTGTTAGGATTTAGCATTATTTGTATACTCTATAACAAATGTGATTGAGGGTGTTCTAGATGGACTAAGGAAGGAGTGTCAAATGGTTAATGAGCTATCTGCTCAAAATCTAGATCTTCCACTTCTAAAACAGTCAATAAAATTCTTTAGTTGAAACTTTTTTCTGGAAGTAAATTTAATTGGTTATGCCGGCAAGTTACAGTTAAAATAATTTTTTAAATTGTTGCAGTGTATCTCACTGACGACTTATATCCAGATTTTTAAATAAAATTGTTGTTCACAAAAATCATGGAAAATTGTTGTCGACAAAGGAAGTAGAGAACAACAACCAAGTTAGTGTGAGCTTTGCCAGCTAACCAGTCGTAACTGTCTGTAAGCTTTCCATTGTAAAATTATAAGACAATTAATACCCAATTAGTTGAGTTGTAAAAAATCCATTTACATAGGTGTGAATATAGTATATATGTATGTGATCAAAACACATTTGTGGAGCATTCACTTGGACTGACAAACGAGCACTGATAAAGAGCTCTAGCCACAGGAGGGACCAGTTAAAAAAAAATAATCAGCATACAACAGGTCTACAAGCGTATAAAATTGATTAGGTACTTGCTATATATTTTACTATTGTGTACAAGTATTCAACAAATGAACGATTAACTTGTACAACAACTAAACGAACTACTTTACTGATAGCTACAGTAGAACCAAAAATTGTACGAACCCTTTAAAATTTTTAGTTAATTTTGTTTTTTTATTTTGAATACTTTTTGCATGGTTATAGAGAGTATTGGAGCCTAACAACTAAATATAATAACAATGTAAACATAGCATATAAGTCGAACTCAGTTAAATATCTAAACATTAATACTAAGCTAAACCTAAATACTCAACCATCCACATGTACAGTCTGTTAAGTAAGAGCGTGTACGGCCTTATCCGCAGTCGGTAAAGAGTTGATCTCTAAAATTTCGTCTACAAGTAGACATAACCTTTGTCTTTGACGCACTAGTAAAAGGGTTCCATTGGAAGTCAAAACTTTGTCAGAAAAGTACGTTGAGCAGAATGAGTACTGCATATGCAGAACGCTTCGGGGCAGTTTTTTCTCTGCACCCATCCAAAAAGACCCAAAATGTCCTATGCAGCGGCGGCAAAATATTAAAAAAGTCGAAGACTTTTGTTCAGAAGTGGGTGCAACGCTACAAGGAGTCGAAAACGTCGATAACCTTCCCGATCGTGGCTCAACAGGAAGCGTGACCAAGAAGGATGAAAAAATGATCGTGCGTTTGCTTTCGTGGAATCCTGGCTTAAGTTTGCGTGTAGAGCAAGCAAATTTGAAAAAAAGGGTATAGATATATCGCACATAACCATTCGAAACTATTTGCAAGCAAATAATTTGATATAGCGAAGCACATTAAAGAAACCACTGTTGTCCGAAAAATACTTTGCAAAACGACTGGCTTGGGCAACAGCAAACATTGATCGCAATTGGAGTAACGTACTTTTTTCCGACGAATCTTCTGTTTGGGGTTATTCCATTATACCACGGTCCTGGTCTGTGTCTTCAAGTAATTTTGTCCAGCGCACCGTTACACACCCTATAAAAATTCATCTTTGGGGATGCTTCTCAAAAAAGGGTTACGGCACTTTGCATCTCTGCACAGAGAACCTGAATGCTCCCAGGATGGTCGAAATTTATCGAAAAGCTTAAGTACCGACTGCCAAAAGTAAATTTATCAACAAAAAAGAAGATTGGATTCTGCAGAAAGATAATAACCCCAAACACCGCAGTCGTCTCTGTACCGACTGGAAACGCGAAAAAGGCATCGCCACCTTGGATTAGCCTGCACAGATTCCTGATGCAAATCCCATACAAAACTTGTAGGCCGTCATCTAGCAAAAGCTTCGAGGAAGACCCACATTTAATTTAAAACAGCTTTCCCGAGAAATTCGACGCATTTGGAGAGCGCTTCCCTTCGAATATGCTAAAAATTTGGTGGAAAGTATGCCGCGGAGATGCCAGGCGATTATTGACGCTGGTGGTGACTGGACATGTTATTGATATAATTGCGTCATGCTTCGGAACATGTAGAATAAATTGAGGTAAAAAAACTTTTGTTTAAATACATTTTTTAATAAGTTATGCCGTATACGCTCTTACTTAACAGACTGTAAATTAACATTGAATATTCTCTTTAGCAATCACAACATAATGTTAACAAAAAGTACAGAAAATGTTAGTAACATAAGCTTATTAAAGCTCAACGTAAGCCGTCATTAAGCTCTCTTTCAAATTGCACTTACAATCATACGGTCACTGTAACAAGCAAATACACTGAAAATTTATTTAAAGCCTAAAGCTAAATATATTAACTATGGGTAAACTATTAAATTGTGCCCGAACTTCACTCCTTCGTCGAAAGCAAGGAACAGAGAGTTTTAAATATAAAACTTAAAAGCGTTCGAATAATTTTTGGCTTCACTGTATATTTACTAGTCAGCTCTATTTTTAAAGCTTGTCTTAAAAAACTTGCCTATACCTAACGAATTTGTGCGAAGCGTAAAATAAAGCAGTGTTAATGGATTCGGTTGTTGCGACATACTCTATATACATAGATATACATACTATATACCTATGTATGTATGTAGTACTACTTTGATTCACATTTTGAATGTTGGCTAACAAAGTGAAAGTAAACATAAGGAAACCATAAAACTAAAGGAATCTTTTTGAATAGTTAGAATATTCATCAGTTCTAACAAGCGTTGTATTGTGCAAACAAAATATCAAACTTCTACTAAAATAATAAAATAAACCCACGGTATTTTTGTAGAGACCTTACAATGTAGTTATTTATAGTATTTGTAGTTGGTATTTTATCAATTTTTATACACTGTACAAAGAGTATATTATGTTTATGCAAGGCGAAAATTTCACATAGAAGAAATCGTCGGAGACCACTCCAAAATTCACTAAAGTATATTCAGGGTGACTAGGAAATCGATATACCCATGTCCGTCCGTATGAACGCCGAGATCTCAGAGATGGTAACAGCTAAAGTAACCAAATTTTTAAATTTTATCCCTTATTATTCCACAGAAGACCAGTTTATTTTACTCTTTTATAAGCCCGCTGGTCGATGGCGTAAGTGGTAGCGGCGTACTCGCCTCTAAAACCGAAGGTCGCTGGTTTGATTCCCCGCAGTAGCACTGGTGCATTTGCCTAGCACTGGCATCGCTAGCTCAAAGACGCTATTTGCCGTTTGGATTCGGCTATAAACTTTATGTCCCTGTTCTGTTCGAACAGTTATTAATAGAGATCTCCTATGCCCCTCACTAAAGAGTCAAATAGGGCATTATTTTTATAAGCTCAAAAAAAGAACGCCCTACTTTATATATATCCTATAATTTAAAAACTTATACTTAAAAAATGATATAAAAGTTAAATTTGAATGTATCTTTTAAATATTATTAGGTGGTGACAAAATTTGTATATATTTATTTAAAATTGTATTTTAATGCCAAAAACGTAAAAAAATGGCGGACGTAAAGTCGGGCGCGGACGACTTTAGGATACCCTGTACCACTAGCTTGTAATAAAGTCCGATTTCTTCACAAAAAACCAAAAACAGAAGAATTTTTAAGCAAAAATTTTTTTTTGACCGATCGTTCCTATGGGAGCTATATGATATAGTCAACCGATTTCAATAAAATTTGACACAGTGCTTAAATACCTTAAAAAAGATATGAATGCCAAATTTATTTCAAATATCTTTACAAACAAACAAAACACATCGAATTTTGTATAAAAAACGTGTTTTTGGACCGATTGGTCCTATGGGAGCTATATGATCTAGTCAAACGATTTGGATTAAATTTGGTACAGTGCTTAGGAACTATAAAATACTCACGAAAGTCAAATTTGATCCCAATATCTTAACAAACAAACGAAACACAACAAATTTTGTTAAAAAATCGATTTTTTGGAAGATCGGACCTATGGGAGCTATATGATATAGTCAACCGATTTTGTTCAAATTTGGCACATTGCTTAAGTGGTCTAAAAAATTTCCAAACGCCAAATCTGGTTGGGATATCTTTATTAAAAAACGAAATATAGCGAATTTTTCTTTAAAAAAGTTATTTTGGCCGATCGGTCCTATGGGAGCTATATGATATAGTCAACCGATTTTGATCAAATTTGGTACAGTGATTGGGAACTATAAAAAACTTTCGAATGCCAAATTTGGTTACGATATCTTTATAAACAAACGAATTATTCATCTAAAACGCTTTTTTTTGTCGAGGTCGTCTCAAACACCCCTATGGGAGCTATATAATTTAACCCCGATATCAAAAAAATAAAATAAACTTGCCTCCTATGGAATAATATGGGATCTAATGTGAAAGTTTGGTAACTCTAGCTCTTACCATCTCTGAGATCTAGGCGTTCACACGGACGGACAGACGGACGGACAGACGGACATGGGTATATCGACTTCTCTATTCACCCTGATCATATTTTAGGTAACTTTGGGGTGTCTCCGACGTCTCCTTCTATATGTTACATACATTTTCGGCTTGCACAAACTTAATATACCCTTGGTTCCATACGGTACAGGGTATAAAAAACAATAAAGCCTTATCAGGTACTTTTACTACATTGTATTTGCAAATTTTAATTATTTGAATTACGTATTCGAATGAATAACCTTACTAATTGAACCACTGGAACAGAACAGATTCGCAAAAACTGGTTTAATACGCGTTTCACACCTTTTTATGATAAAATTGAAAATGGCGGACGTAAAGTCGGGCGCGGACGACTTTAGGATACCCTGTACCACTAGCTTGTAATAAAGTCCGATTTCTTCACAAAAAACCAAAAACAGAAGAATTTTTAAGCAAAAATTTTTTTTTGACCGATCGTTCCTATGGGAGCTATATGATATAGTCAACCGATTTCAATAAAATTTGACACAGTGCTTAAATACCTTAAAAAAGCTATGAATGCCAAATTTATTTCAAATATCTTTACAAACAAACAAAACACATCGAATTTTGTATAAAAACCGTGTTTTTGGACCGAATGGTCCTATGGGAGCTATATGATCTAGTCAAACGATTTGGATTAAATTTAGTACAGTGCTTAGGAACTATAAAATACTCACGAATGTCAAATTTGGTCCCAATATCTTAACAAACAAACCAAACACAACAAATTTTGTTAAAAAATCGATTTTTGGAAGATCGGACCTATGGGAGCTATATGATATAGTCAACCGATTTTGTTCAAATTTGGCACATTGCTTAAGTGGTCTACAAAATTTCCAAACACCAAATCTGGTTACGATATCTTAATTAAAAAACGAAATATAGCGAATTTTTCTTTAAAAAAGTTATTTTGGCCGATCGGTCCTATGGGAGCTATATGATATAGTCAACCGATTTCGATCAAATTTGGTACAGTGATTGGGAACTAGATAAAACTTTCGAATACCAAATTTGGTTACGATATCTTTATAAACAAACGAATTATTCATCTAAAACGCTTTTTTTTTGTCGAGGTCGTCTCAAACACCCCTATGGGAGCTATATAATTTAACCCCGATATCAAAAAAATAAAATAAACTTGCCTCCTATGGAATAATATGGGATCTAATGTGAAAGTTTGGTAACTCTAGCTCTTACCATCTCTGAGATCTAGGCGTTCACACGGACGGACGGACGGACGGACGGACGGACGGACAGACGGACGGACGGACAGACGGACAGACGGACAGACGGACATGGGTATATCGACTTCTCTATTCACCCTGATCATATTTTAGGTAACTTTGGGATGTCTCCGACGTCTCCTTCTATATGTTACATACATTTTCGGCTTGCACAAACTTAATATACCCTTGGACCATACGGTACAGGGTATAACTAGAAGCGAAAATAAATTTTTGGGACATGACGTCATTTAGTTGAAAAATCTAATGAAAATCATATATGAATGTATTTGCAAAAATTTTTAAATTGAACTCGTGCTCGTGAACTTTTTATTGAAAGCTTTATCCATAAGGATAACTTTTATACATTTATTTTCGCCTATAGATTGAAGTCATAATATGACGATTTAAAAGATGAATGAATTGCTTGCTAATCATTGAACCCAATGAATCCCTAGTGTTGCTGCAATGTATCTAAAATTTAAGATTATCTTTGGTTGATTACATAGTAGTGTTGGGTTGCTCATGAACGAGTGAACAAAAATGAGCAACTCACTAAAGTGAGCAAATTCAACAAAGTTGTTCTTTTTGGCTCACTTGCTCACGACTCCCTGCTCACGACTCCCTGCTCAAGACTCTCTGTTCACGACATTCTGCTCACGACTCCTTGTTCACCTACTCTCTTAAATGTGAAAAATTGTTTCCTAACTGAGCCAAAGAGCAAGATTGTTCACTGAACGAATCGTGCTCTTTGATATTTTTTCACATATGATTTATGTATATGTTTCAAAGCCCGAAATCGGGCAGTATACGATTGTATAGGTAAAAGGAGTGATAGGTAGGTAGGTAGGTAGGTATAGTGGCTGTCATTAGACGCACCTAGGCCTGTTGTAGGCCCTTTGTGATGCCACCGGGGCTATCCCACTCCTCACTCTACGGTGCCCTCGTTAAACCAACCTGCGGTCTTTATATAGCTAACAATCTTTGTTAGTTTTATTCTTGCAACTTCTGTCATATCATCCAGAAAGCTTTGCCCAAAAGATTGATGCCTTCTTCTACACAGAGCCATGCACCCGCATAGAAGGTGTTCTACCGTTTCTTCTTCTTCTGCGTCTCTACAACTTCTGCAGTAGTCGTTGTAAGGCGCCCCCAATCTACTGGCGTGTCTTCCGATTAGGCAGTGCCCTGTTAACACCCCAAATAGGTTTCTTATGTCAGTTCTATTAAGTTTTAACAGTCGGTTTGTGCGGCCCATGTTCCATTCTGGCCACGTCATTCTGCTTATTTCACAGGTTGATGATTGAGTCCATAGGACATTGACGGATTTGATAGTATATCTATCTATTAGCAGCTTGCAAGTTGCTAATGGAATAGGTGTGTTTGCCTTATCTGGCAGGATTTGCATTGTTGTGCCCAATCTAGCTAATTCATCTGCTTTGCAGTTACCTTCTATGTCTCTATGACCCGGAACCCAGAGCAGATTTATAGTAAAATATTGTGCTTGCTTATTTAATACCTCGATACATTCCTTCACTGTCTTCGAGGTGATTTTGGGAGATTTTAGCGATTTAAGGGCCGCTTGGCTGTCTGAGTAAATATTGATATCCCTTACGGTGAGAACACTTTTCTCTAAAAATAGTAGGCTTTCTTTAATAGCCATTATTTCTGCTTGGAAGACGCTACAGTGATCCGGCAGCCGAAAGGAACTACTGGCTCTCAACTCGTCAGAGTGAAAGCCTCCTCCCACCTGCTCGTTAAGCTTGGATCCATCTGTAAAAGGAGTGATAAGAACCCACCTAAAATTAAAACACCATCGTTATCGGTTTATTTTATTTACTCTATTTTTTGCTGAGATATGATTATTTTGTTTGTTTCTTTGTTTCTATATTGCTAAATGAATAGTCAAGATATAAAGATGTTTAAATGATCTGATCTGCTTGTAACGGAAACTTTTACACTGTCAGGCACATTTTGCTAGTCTAAATTTAAAACAATCTCAAAAAATTTCACAATTATATATCTCTCGTATGTGTTTGCCAGTGTTGTCTAAGAGCCGGAGAGTGCTTGTCTAATTTTATGAGTTATTGCACAATTTTTTGTTAGAGCGGCGCTACATGTTGCACATGGGCTCTATCTGGGGAAGCTCTACCACGGTCAACATTTAGCTAGCTAAACAGACACAAATAATGTTTTCCAAAAATATTACTAAGCTTGTAGTATGGCGGGCGGGCGATACATGTTGCCGGCTTCCCAGTGACGACTGGCAGACATTGGAAAAGTAAAAGCGGTGAAATTTTCACATTCACATTGATCTCAACTCGTCTCGTCAGCGAGGAGTGCATTGCACTATCTGGCCCCTATCACTCCTTCACTTTCCAATAAAGCTTGGTGGCAACTTTTGACTTGGATTGGCCTTGCTTTGGTGGCAGTAGGTAGTATCGGCCCACTTATTATTACCCAACAGTGAGAGTACATGTGCGCCCTGCGCCCTCCTCCTCAGAGGCTCTTATCAGCACAAGCGGCGCTAAATGTAGCCATTGGCTTGACTAACATTGCATAAGCTAATCCGCCTGGCATATCAATGAGCAGAGCTGAGCGGATCAGACCAGACCGGGCGTTGCTCCATGGATTGCTGACGCGTGATGCGACAGCGTAATTTCAACAAAGCGCGTGTCGTGTTCACTATGGAAATGGAAACCCTTCTGTCTGCGTCTTGTTATTCAATTTAAAGCTCTGCGTCACTTCCGAGCCACTAGTCGAGTCAGCTACGATACTTTAAACATCGGCTGCTGAGTATTTCACACTCTGACCCACGTTTAGTGTGGTGGTTGGTTTGGAGGGGAAAAAGTGAAAGCGTTTGGAGGTTTATTACTTTTCGTTTTTCATCATCATTAGCAGTGATGAGGAGACCGACCCAGTCATTATTGGTAACAGTAGAAGAGGCTTCATTGGCGCCAGCAGCCCACAACCAAGGGTATCAAGTTTGTTTTGTCTTAGATGCATGGTAGCATAGTTGGGTGGGTGTAAGTTGAGCTCTTAAGATTTAATTTGTTTTGGTTTTGATAGATGGTTTTATCGATTTAATATCCATTGTCATTGTTTACACTTTAAAAAGTTTACTTGGGCGATTTCTTTTGAAATCATTACTATTATATTATAATAATTGTGCAGCATGATTCAGCTTAACTGAGTAACAATATACTAATTATGCTGAACTTCATCATGGGTAATTCCATTAAGAAATCTATTCAATATGTCTAAATTTCTCTATTTAAAGAGTTTGCAAATCAATTTTTTAATGGATGTTCTTTGTAACAGTATTTAACAGCTTGTCTGCATATATCAAGTAAAATATTTTAAACAAGTTGATAGTAACAACAAGCAGGGCCGTAGAGAGAATATCCGGACCCCGGGGGAAATCTCGAATAAGGGCCCCTATCAATTTTTCTTAATTCATGAAAATACGTATAATTGTTGAAAAGTGTGAGATCAGAGAAACAAAAAAGTATGTTACGGAGCTCTGGTAGAATGATAATTAAGTATATTTTTTTTAATCAAAAAACTTCCCGAATGACTCTCGAATTCGGGGTCCGGGGAAAAAAGTTCCCGATCCCCCCTCTCTAGTCAGAACTGACAGCAATCGAAATAATTTGCTATGTAAAATCCGAATCCATGATCAGAATTGGCCCATTACTTAAGGATTTTGAGATATCTGAGGTTATTTACCCGAAAAACGTAGTTTATTCCTACTTTTGAAGTTGGTAACGGCTAAAAAAAAATTGTTGTGGTCAATGGTCGCTGAGAACGAATATGAAGTCAAAAAAAAAACACCCAATTTACCATTTTTTAAGAGAATTTACACAATAAAAAATTATTGTTTGAAAGGCTTAATACAAATGCTAATTATATAGGATGAACCCCCTGGGTAAACTGACACTGGATTCGGATTCTAAGGAGCAAAATTCATCGGAAATGGAAGAACATCATTGAAAGAATACTTTTTATGACAATGTGTTGGTTAAAATGAAATAAATTTTTTTTTAAATATCCCTATTGCCAGCTTAGATTTAAAAAAAAATATTCTGAAATATTTTGTAGTTTTGTCACAATTATATAAAAACATTTTTTTAAATTTTGAGTTTTTTTTTTTTTTTTTTTTGCCGTTTACATCGAGTATTAGATTTTGTAAATCGCTGGGAGCACTTTCCAATACCTTATCCCCAGCCCTTTTTCAAATTGTAGTACAGATGTTAACAATAAATTCCATAAATTTCTTCAAGGGATTTTATGAATTCGGCTATTCTGGTACTACCTTTTAGCCAAAGGCCGTATCTTTGACAAACAGACCCAACGTCCATGGCTTTGCCTAAGGGGATGAAGCTTTAAGTCTTTTTTTAAAGTAGGCCCAAATCGCAAAAAAAAAAAAAGCCAGGTTGACTCACTGGTGATGCTCAAGTCAGCGGAGCTGGAAATTTTTCGTATTTGTTGGGGGCCAAAAGAGCAAAAAATGGGACAGCAATGGCAACTGCGACATCCTAACAACAGCTACATGAAAAATTTTCCATAGTTTTCCGCAGCTGTTTAGTCTTCTAGCTTATTCATATTAAGGTATGGTTTTTCGAAAAAATTCCGCAATGTTAGAGAAACAGCTGGTGGTAACATAATTTGGATGGCCCCAATTAGGGCGCCGTTTGCGACACATTTCTTTCTTTGTCATTTGTTTATATGCAATCGGATCAGGTATGGGGTCTGGTCTTCACAGCTGTTTTGGACGCCTTTGCCGGCTCTCTTATCGCGCTAACGTCCGGCTTGTTTCTCTGGTGCATTATCTTTCAATTTATTTAAATCGTTTTTATTGTCATTTGGGTGTTGGTTTGTCGTCTTCCGTATACATTTATTTGTTTCTCTTGCCTTTTTATATCTCCTCCTGCTCTCTTTCTTTCTTCTTTCGTTTCAATATTTCTTTTCTTTTTTTGTTGTTTGGAAATGTATGCAAATTTAAGCATTTTATTTGTTAAGAAATTGAATACATTATGACATAATAAAATATTTAATTTTGTTGACTTGTGTCGTTTTGGGTACAAAACTGCCTGCCAGAGTGTTAAACACTCCTAAAAACAGGAAGGGGTTCGTTAAACTTTTGTGCCTTTGGTGTTGTCCGTTGTCCTCGTACAACTTTGCGTAACTTCCGCTTCCGTTTTGTGCCCGGTCAAAGGTGTGTGTACACAATTTAAATATAATTTTGCAAGTTGAATGCACTTGGGATACATATTTCGAATATATTTGTTGCTTTGTTTCAACAATATGGAAATGTATCTTTATGCCATAAAATTGGGGTAAAACTGAATAAAACAAACAAAAGCGTAAATTTTTGTTTTAGGAAATTATTATGTTGATCAATGACTAAAACGTTAAGCTCTTAATAAATAGACAGTTACAAAAATGCAATCAAGCCTGCTCACATTTATTGGTTTATCTTTTGTTTGGGCCTTAATACGAGGGTGGATTGATAAGTTTCCGGCCTGACCAAGAAAAACAACGTTTTTAAGATTTTTTTTTTATTTCTCAACATAATCTCCTCCAAGGCTGATACATTTCTCATAGCGGTGTTCTAGTCTAGTAATGCCATCTCTATAGACTGATTCGTCAAGCTCCTCAAAATACCCATTTACAGCTTCGATTACTTCTTTATTGTCCGCAAATCTTTTACAGCCAAGCCATTTTTTGAGGTTAGGAAACAGATAATAGTCACTCGGGGCTAGGTCTGGAGTGTAGGGAGGGTGCGGCATCAATTCAAACTTCAGATCGTTGATTTTAGCCATCGCAACGATTGACTTGTGCGCTGGTGCGTTATCGTGATGAAACAAGATTCTTTTCTTCGCCAGATGAGGTCGTTTAATTTTGACCTCGTGTCTCAAACGTTGCAATAAGTCTGCGTAGTATTGACCAGTGATAGTTTTACCCTTTTCAAGGTAATCAATGTATATAATACCTCTTGCATCCCAAAAAACAGTAGCCATAACCTTGTTCGCGGAAAAATTGTTTTTGCCTTCTTTGGAGTTGGTTCCCCTGGTCCAATCCACTGTTTAGGCTGTTCTTTGGTTTCAGGAGTGTAGTGGTGGACCCAAGTTTCGTCAACGGTTATGAATCGAAGCAAAAATTCGCTTGGATTACGCTTATACAACGTCAAATTGGCGGTAGAAATTTTTTTCCAGCTTTTCCATTTTCAAGAAAAACACAGAGGCGTCTTGTTCAGTGTGCTCTCAAATCTAAACCTACATGGCGATCGGGCTGAAACTATAGCTACAAGCTATCTAAGGATGGTACTATAGAACGCCACCTCAAGGTAGGCCTGGTGGCGCCATCTCTTGGTCAGGCCGGAAACTTATCAATCCACCCTCGTATAAAAGATTTACGCATTGTGTATGAATTATATAAGTGCGTCCCATGAAGCATCTTTAGCTGGAAGTTGTATATTTCCTGATTATAGTCAAAATGCCGCGATTTTTCGTATTAAATATAATCGCAAATACTATATACACACATTTAAACGCAATATTGTATATATTTTTATATACTACAATTTGACCGTGACTCACTTTTGTTTCACTTTTTGATTGCTCATTGTCGACAACGATTTGGATTACATTAAGCGTGTAGTATAGATACATATATATATATATACCTATATATATATATATAGTCAATGTAGGTTGCATCAATGAAACGAGAGTCTTTATGTACGAGTACTATTAGCAATTAATGTACAAACATATGAAGATTTATGAAGTAAAGACAATCGCCTCAACTTTCGCATATGGCGAATAATTAGAGTCAAGACGTGAAAGTTTATTAAAGCTCTTATAATACTCTGAAAATGTTAAGTCATTATAACTTGGACTAAATAGGCATCTCTGTACAACTCCTGGGATGAGTCTAGCAGAGAAAACCCGCCCGTTGGCTTTGGACCAAACTCAGTAGTTCGGTTCATTGGAGAACCGCTTTGTAGTCTGTATTGTTTTAGCCATTTTGGGTTTTGGTATCAACTACAAACAACTGCAATTGATACAATTTTATTCGATTGTAAAACTTGCCTTAAATTATTACCAAGCAGTTAAGTTCGCCTCTTCCAGTATTCAACTAAAAGCACTAAGCATTCTCTGACAAAGCTCTTAATGATGTTGATGATTAATAATACTCTAAAAATTTCTTGGAGTAGTCGAAGCTTGTATATTACTTCATAATATTAAAATTGACAAAATATAAATTCTTTTCTCTAAGGTATTATATTCTCTGGAATTAAAGCATATTCGGAACATTTTCAATAGCTTATCTTCTTTAATCATTTAGTTATTTTAAATACCTTACCGCTGTCACAAAAAACTTGTTTTCCATTGTAAGCGATCTTTATTTGTCGTTTATAAAAAACACAAAACAGCTGCTAATAATATTATTTACATTAAATGTTTTAAAAACAATTGAGTTTTATGCTATGAATCCAATTGCCACTTTTGCTATTGCGGCTCACACTCGGTTTATACACAACAACTTATTTTAAAACAGGGATGTCCACCCATATCGATGCCACACGAGCCGATCTTTCAGGCATGACCGAAGGCTTAGACCAACAAAACTTTCGAGTTAGAAAGAAAGTTTTTCTTGTTGGCCCACTTTCGTCTTTAAAGATAGAAGTTGTGAATCAATCCAGGCAGTGCTCAATACCAAACATAAGCTTCAAATCCAGTACACAAGTTTTTGGTATGATAATTGTAGGCGCACTCAATTGAAAAGGTATTATGCTAAAGAGAATACTTTTTTTATAAGAGCTTATATACAGTGGCGGATTTATCGTACAGGCAACATAGGCTGAAGCCTAGGGCGGCAGAATTAGGGGCAGCAAAATTTGAGTCACCTGAATTAAAAAAAAAACAATTTTAGTGAAGAATTCGATCAATATGAAGAGAAAGCTCTCTCTATTTCTACTATTCAGGAATGCGTCGAAGGAATCAGAGTCTACAACCTGGTGAAAATAGAGACAATAGTATCCAAGCCACTCGCTGTGACAACTTTCGTGTCAACACATTCAACGTTATCTTGGACCGTACTTTGACAGATTTGACACGAAGACGTAAGGCGAATCAAAAAATCTATTTGAAATTTTTTTTCATCACTGATATGAAACATCTGAGCAACGAAGAATTACGTGAGAAATCCACCATACTACACGCAAGATCTTGAGGAAATTTTGGGAAATGAAATGGTCTTTTTCAAGGCATACTGCATCGAATTATTCTCCGCTGGAACTGTTGAAAATGCTGAGATAGGACTATCTGCAGATCTCTTACCCTAATGTTGAAATTTCCTATTTCGAATTGCAGGGCAGAAAAATCGTTTTCTGTTTTAAAACGCGTGAAAAACTATCTCAGATCTTCATTGGGCGAAAACAAACTGAATGCTCTTGCGTTGTCAACGATAGAGTCATCCGCGAATTCGCTGCTGAAAAATCAAGACGCAAAGAACTGTGAATAAGGAGTGTTTGAAAAAGGGTTTTTGTGAATACCTTATCCATGCCGATGTCCAATTTGTTAATTCCGTTATGGCGGCAAGGTGTGGATTGCCTAGGGACGGCAAATATTTAAATCCGCCACTGCTTATATACCAAAGCTTCTTATGTGGCCATAACAACCCGATTATCGGGTTGCCTTAAAACGTCTCTCCAGACGCCTCTGCATTGCGCGCGCCTTTCTCAGTTGGTCACACCGAGCGAAGACAGGGCCCCTTCCACTTGGTCTTTCCAACGCAGACACGGTCATCCTCTCCGCCGACGGCCGCTGACTACCTCATCGAACACACGTTTAGCTGGAGCATCCTCGTCCATCCTAACGACATGTCCGAGCCAGCGAAGCCGCTGGACGTTGATACGCTGAGCAACGTCCATGTCGTTGAAGAGCTCTTACAGCTCCTGGTTGGTGCGGATGCGGTAGTCATCGCCAACTCGAATAGGACCAAAGATCTTGCGCAGTACTTTCCTCTCGAAAACTCCCAAGGCAGCTGCATCAGTTAGCGACATGGTCCAGGCTTCCGCGCCGTAAAGAAACACTGGAAGGATGAGTGCCTTGTAGAGTGATAGTTTTGTCGCGCGAGAGAGGTCTCTACTACTCAATTGCCTATTGAGACCGAAATAGCACCTGTTGGCAAGAGTTATTCTGCGCTTGATCTCCAGGCTGACATCGTTGTCGGTGGTAACGGCAGTGCCAAGGTAGATAAATTCCTTGACAACATCGAAAGTATAGCTGTCGGCCGTAATCTGGGACCCAAGCCGCCGCACGTCCCTACTTGACGACAGCATATACTTCGTTTTGCCCTCATTTACCGCCATTTATATACCAAAGCATGTAGGATTATTTCCTACAGGAAAGTATTTTTCACGACTAAACATTTTTGCAGCGTACAAGGTGTGCATCCGCGCTGAGGATTAAGCTGGAGACTTTTACTTTACCTTCTTATATACGAATATTTTCCCAATTTTAATCTGTATTCACATCTTTTATCTTCTATGGTTTTTGAGAAATAAGCTTTTATATGGCCGGAACGACGGTCAGACAAATAAGCCTTAATAGCCTCCTCCCTAACGAACTTCTCTATAATGCATTTTTCAAGACCACTTTTTTTTTGTTTATACAGAGAGTTAAGCTTAATTAGTTTTTAGCTCCTCACATAACGTATTTTTTCAGATAATATTTTATACAATACAGTTTAGAAAACATAATGTGGAAAAGCTTTTATGAAGAGATGGCACTAGTACCAGATGGGTTTTTTTTTACATTAATCTACGTGTCAAGTATTTAGTCCTTAAATAAATAAAAAGTCTTTCGTTCGAAGTTCGACTGTATAAACATTGTAGCATAAAAATCTTATGATATGCCTAGTTCTAATGATCTGCATTACGCATGAGCCCATTTTAATTGATCAGGATACCCTTTAAGCATCAAACGTTTTTTCTAAAATTTTCCTAAATTGCATTAAAATGCAATTGTCTCACTTAATTTTGAACTAGTCATATATTTTAATTTCATCACTGTAACTATAACTAAGGAAAAAATACGCCTAAATTGTATAAAATAAATTCTCTTAGCAATTTAAAATGGTTGTCGACTGTTGCAGTCAACAATTGATTCTCTATTAGGTTAAAAATATAATTAGCGACCGATGTTGTTATCATAAATTGTCAAGCAATCAAATTCAATTTATTTATCAACAGTCATCATTCACGTAGCCCGCCGCGCCAATCCTCTCCAGCTCTTGTCAATTAAACGAATCATGCAGGTGACAGATGCACGTTGGTTAGGAAGCGTTATGGCCGGTACCGGCAAATTAATTGAGCATCTATTTTTTTTTTTTTTTTTTTTGTTAGAGAGGTCGCATTGGGGTTAACGCAAGTTGTCACCTTGCATTGTGTTTCTTGAGCGTCTCTTAAATTATGTATATAGTATATACTACGAGTATATATGTAAACTGGAATTGCTGAGAATTTTTTGTTTATTTTATTAATTGCTGATTGAATGATTGCAAAAAAAAAATAAAATAAAAAACAAAGAGAAACCGTGACCGTCATAACAAAATTTCAATGTCAAGCGCATGGCTGGAAAGATAAATGTAGAAGATACGACTTTTAGGATGCAGCTCAAGCGATGAACAATTTATGTTCACAATTATGCTCTAGAACCAAACCCAAGGAAATACGTCAGCTTCGTTCTTCAAATAGCCGTGGCAACATAACAGCACCGACGTCATAGCCAACCGCATAGCCTCCAACAATGATAGCTATAGCAAAAATCCTGGGCCTGAGCTATTACGGCCTCGTCCTGGCCCTGAACAGCTCAAAGTTATTTCAAGGTCCGGCATGTCAGTTACAGATGCTGCCAACCTGTTGAGGTTTCAGTGGTTAGCACTGTAATGGTTTTTTTTTTTTTGCTCCTTTCGTCTGCTTGAATTAATACAGCTGGACAAGGTCGTGTACCTATTTTCAGCTGTGACGTCAGCTATTGCGTCCTTTATACATAATATAGATAATATTTTATATACATATTTTTAAATATTGTGCGCAACAATTTTAAACGAATACACACACTTTAACAACCGTAGTGTATTGTGTGTGTGTACACGACACGTGTGTGTTATCAGCTAACAACTGACTCGCTGGAGACCTTAACTAACTATCTACAAACCTATTTTTATATACTCTTGGTAATTAGTTTGTTAAACAAGCCAACAACTATTGTTGTGAAAAAAAAAATAATATAAACAATAAACTAACAGCTTGGTCGTAATTAAGTCTAAAAACTCGTTAGGTTTGGCTAAATTATGGGGGCACACAGAGGTCTCAATTGTAAGAAAGAGAAGCATGTTATATACTATACATTTCTATACTATTTCTTTGCAAGCTGATTCATTTACTTCAAACCCAACTCTTACTGAGCGAGGGCTGCCTTTATGGTTTCATAAATAGTCAATCCCTAAATTGTGTTATAAAAGCGTTATTTAACAGTCTCTCGTAAAAATGTATTTCTAATTTTAAACTGAATATGATTTCGAATTGAAAAAATATCCTAGATATATTGGCTTAGTTGAATTTCAAAATTAAATTGCGTCGTGTTTCCAAAATCACATAATTTGCCCCAATTAATTATTGCTCTATTAAAGTCCAATATGTATTTTTTATTTGCACTCTGTCTAATGATAATCGGCTAATTTTACGAGTGAACAAATATGTATTATAATTATTTTTTATTTATAATTAATATATATAATATTTAAAAGAAGCTGCCTTAAAATTATAAACAAGCTTAGTATTTAAGAGCGTATATAACATATTATGTAGGCAGGAGCGGATCTAGGATTTTGGTAAGGGGGGTCCAGAGAATTAATTGTAAGTGTAAAGCAAAAAAAAAAATTGTGAATAATATTTTTATTAGAGTTTTCTGATCCCGAAGGGGGAGGTCCGAACCCGAAAACACCACCGTGGATCCGCCACTGTATGTAGGTATAAATATTGATTCTATGAAAACAAAAGTAAGATGAAAAATAAGAAATATTTGTCAGGGCTTGTTTTTGTGTACGTTTAATGTTTTCGATGAGAGTTCAGATGGTTAGGAGTACAGTTCATAGCATTTCTTTGCCTTTGTATTAGGTTTTTTGTGTGCTCGGATTTTTTAATAGTTGCCGAATTGTGCAAACTTTAAATAGTTAAAAAGTGTCAAGCTCCTTTCTAAGTTCAATATTTGGTTATTGGCTTAAAAAACATATCATTTGTTGCTGTGTTTCTAAACGCTATCAGAGAACATTTTTTAAAAAAATAAATTCTATTGAATTTCTAATGAAAAAAAAAAACAAAAAGCAACACGAAACAGTACTACAAATAATAGTAAACTTAGGTTACTTTAAAATCTTTAATAAAAATTTGGTTTGAAATAAATTTTAAAGTGCTTAACTGTTTTTTATTTAAAACCGCTTAGTTTAAAGACTAAAAATGTATTTTTATAATTTGTTACACATAAAAAAATATACAGGGGTGCCACAGAAAACCAATTCTATTTAATTTCGATGCAATTCCAATTCTTGGTGACACAGACATGACTGACAACGGTTTCAAAACCGTTGATTAAATTCATTAATAAAAATGGCGGACGTAAAGTCGGGCGCGGACGACTTTAGGATACCCTGTACCACTAGCTTGTAATAAAGTCCGATTTCTTCACAAAAAACCAAAAACAGAAGAATTTTTAAGCAAAAATATTTTTTTTGACCGATCATTCCTATGGGAGCTATATGATATAGTCAACCGATTTCAATAAAATTTGACACAATGCTTAAATACCTTAAAAAAGATCTGAATGCCAAATTTATTTCAAATATCTTTACAAACAAACAAAACACATCGAATTTTGTATAAAAAACGTGTTTTTGGACCGATTGGTTCTATGGGAGCTATATGATCTAGTCAAACGATTTGGATTAAATTTAGTACAGTGCTTAGGAACTATAAAATACTCACTAATGTCAAATTTGGTCCCAATATCTTAACAAACAAACGAAACTCAACAAATTTTGTTAAAAAATCGATTTTTTGGAAGATCGGACCTATGGGAGCTATATGATATAGTCAACCGATTTTGTTCAAATTTGGCACATTACTTAAGTGGTCTAAAAAATTTCCAAACGCCAAATCTGGTTACGATATCTTTATTAAAAAACGAAATATAGCGAATTTTTCTTTAAAAAAGTTATTTTGGCCGATCGGTCCTATGGGAGCTATATGATATAGTCAACCGATTTCGATCAAATTTGGTACAGTGATTGGGAACTATAAAAAACTTTCGAATACCAAATTTGGTTACGATATCTTCATAAACAAACGAATTATTCATCTAAAACGCTTTTTTTTTGTCGAGGTCGTCTCAAACACCCCCATGGGAGCTATATAATTTATCCCCGATATCAAAAAAATAAAATAAACTTGCCTCCTATGGAATAATATGGGATCTAATGTGAAAGTTTGGTAACTCTAGCTCTTACCATCTCTGAGATCTAGGCGTTCACACGGACGGACGGATAGACGGACATGGGTATATCGACTTCTCTATTCACCCTGATCATATTTTAGGTAACTTTGGGGTGTCTCCGACGTCTCCTTCTATATGTTACATACATTTTTTTATTTTAACTAAGTTTCCTTTTTGAAGAGCTACGAATTAAATGGAAAGTTACATAAATATGTGCTGTGTACCTTTATCTCATAAAGTGGCAATGTACGGAGTGTTACGCATGGTTGTGAATGTCAATAACTGATTTTACAGTGTGTATTTAAAGTCGATCTAGAGCTTCTTCAACTCCTTCGCTTGACTTTTTCCTTGTAGAGGGTTATTTTTGTAAAGCCTTAATGGCTAATAATCCCGCAATTGGCATTTTGAAAATTAATTTATATCTTTGTGCAAATTTGCAAAAAAAATAAACCAATTTTGCCATAATCAACGCTGAGCACAGCTGTTGTGTCGGGTTGAGTTGGGTTGTCATACACACTCTTGTATTGGGCGGGACAAATATTTAAGCTTTATTTAAATTAATTCTGCACAAATGAAAAGCAAAATGATGCAAAATATGCTGATAATTATCGTTTAATGTAATAAAGAATAAACTTTATTGGATCAGTGTTAATAAACATGTATTTGAATAAGTGTCTTAATGTTCTAAAATAATTTTTGCAAGGTTGCAACCCTTCGCAGTCATTCTTGCAGAAGCGTAAAGATTCGAAATTAATTGTTCGAAAAATGAAATCTATAAGATTTCTGTGGCACCTACGTATTTTTTTTATTGATTCGATTTCAAACCGTTGCCAAAATTAATAAGGATTTCTGTGGCACCCCCGATAGATATGTACAACAGATTTCAACAATTTATGAACCATTTTGAAGAAATATAAATAAATAAAATGCTTCACAAATCCTTATTAAAATTAAAACTTTAGTAAATTTTAAAGATGCAGTCAACAATGTATAAATATTAGACGTCTTTAATTAGAAACTGCAGCTATTTTCATTAATTTTCAAGCTAGAGCCAGCAAATTTGATTTTACAAAACATTTTCTTCTACCAACTACCCTTCTAATTGCGAAATGTAACGAGCAGCCCTCGTAATAACAGCAACAATTATAATGGGTTTGTTTAGTCCTCAGAGAGCATGTTTTTGCTAGCAGCCAGCTTTTGTCATTGTCGGCTTCTGAAAGTGAGAGAGAGCGAGAGAGAGCGCGCGCCAGTCGTTGAACTATTTGCACACGGCCTTGCACAATTATTACGCTCAATTGGGTACATTGTGCATATGTGTGTGCATTTTTATGTATGCATATGCATGTACACATGTACATGTGTAATTGGTATTGTGATGACGAAGAACATGGCACATAGGACCAACAACAAACGGCAATGGCAACCTGTGAATCCCAAAAATAGCATATAGCCAATGCAACGGCATGTGTGTGTATGTATAGAGTACATCATATGTTTGTTTGGGCACGTGTGTGTGTGTGAGAGAGGTTTTTCGTGCCTTTGCACTTTTAATTGTTGTGTAAACAAATGTATTGCCACACGACACTTAAACGCCGGCGTCAACGCTGACGCTGACTACGACTGCGACAGAGATGCTGGCTATGATTACTTTTAAATGTGGTTTCTATTGTTAGCGATGTTTGGCTTGGTGCTGCGTTGTTCTTTGTCGATTTTGGCTGATGCGTACAGTGAATCAAAAAAGTCTTGGCCAAATTTTTTTTAAATAACCCCTGGTAAGAGAAAACTTTTTGATCTTACTGTACGTACATATAAATTATTAAAATGCCCAACCGCAATTTCAAATAATCACCGACTTAATTTGCTAGGGTTTACCTTGAAATTTTCATACATTTAATAGTGGTGTGATTCATTTGTAATTTTCGTGCTCTGTCGGTCACATGCATTTGTTGGACGCACTATCAATGACGTGAGCTTCGCTAATGAGTAACTCGCAATTGTTGTTGTTAATATAAGTATACCCTGTAACCACCCAAATGGGTCAAGGGTATAATAGATTACATTTAACCAGTATGTTGTCTGTAATTTTGGGCTTTGATCATGGAGACATCAAATTCGGTTTATTATCGATATCGAAGAATATGCCTTGTTCTCTCAAAGTTGAGTTTAGGGGTTCCCGCTAGCACTTACACATCGTCCAGAATATCTCATAATTTAAAATTTGATGCATAGGATGTACAATAGCATGTACAATAGGAAACTTGGACTTTCCAAAGAATACCAACTCCCTCGGAAACTTTTTTTTTGTTGAAAAGCAGGAGCAGAGTATGCCACTGTCGAGCAACGCTCCGACCAATTCACTCTTGTTTTTTCCAGCTGTTTTTACATACAATTTCGCAATTTTTATATTCGTTACTTGCGCAGTTGCAAAGTTCAGACTCATTGTGGTACCTCCACCTCAAAACACCCCCGCTTAACTTCTGTTGATTTGATACCGCCTTGGCTAACTGCGCAGTTCGAGCCAATGACAACAAGTCAACGCTTTCAACGTATTTACCTTTATAATAAACACATTTCGTATGAATTTTGTTGCTATAATACTATCTTTTTTTCCGCCTTTTTGTTAATATTTAAACAGAGCGCAGAAGCAAATGTGGAAAAAACGAGTTCAACAACGCGTCGATAATTGGATCTCTCACGTACACACATATGCGCTCTTTGTTGCTCTCACCTTGTTTTTGGTGATTTGTTTGTTGTTTGTATAGTTGCCCAATAGCTTTGGTAAAGAGCAAGCGAGCACGTGATATGTGGCCTGTTTTTTATTTATCGATCTCATTTATCAATAAATGGAAATGTCGATTACGATAATTTACATATAGTCCTGTTAATTTGTTAAACTGTAGCGCCCCTGCACAAATGGAAAGCGTTAGACTTTGTGAAAAAAAAGTTATGGGCCAACTTTGGTTTTCACTGGGATTCAGTTGTTTTTTTTTAAACTCACCCTTAAACAACCTTTTAAGTTTTTGTTGAATATATTATGAAGTTTTTTGCAAGAAAATTTTAACTTTTTCAAAAAGAAACCTCTTTGATATAGCTAGTTTCCCCTAAAGAATTGTAAATGCGTATATTCTAATATAATCATGAATTATAAAATAGGCAGCAATTATTAGTTCCACTTATCTGTGAATTAATTCAAGTGTTAAATGTACTGTCATAATTATTTACTTATTCGCAATTTGTTTATAACACTTCCCATTGCATTTTCTATTTCCAGGCCGATGACAAATCTCTGCTGGCGCGTTTCTATCATGCAGATCGCGCTCTTACAGCCGTTGCCAGTGAATTGGACAGCTTCGACGGGCGTGCCGAACCGACTCGCTGCTCAAGGCTAGTCAGCTGTCTTCGTCAAAATCAGGTACCTGAATATTTGCGAATTTTTATCAGTTAGTTACATAATCCATATTTAATTCGCAGGACAAAGTGCTGGCCATTACCAATCTCATAATGGAGGAACTGCTTGGCGAGTACAGAGATCCACGTGCCTTTCGTGCCAAGTTTCCTGAGGAGGTGTTGCAGGAGAATCTTGCAGGTCAGCTGTGGTTTGGCGCCGAATGCTTGGCCGCTGGTTCATCTATTATGAATCGTGAGGCAGAAAGCAAGGAAATGCGTCCCCTTGCACAGGCAGTAACCAAGAGCTTGGGAAACGTGCGCGTATTGTTGCGTGAACAGTGCCTGCGCAATAATGTACCCAATAGCAAATCTTTGCCATTGGACTCTAACGATTCTAGCACAGAACAGCTCTATGAAAGCCTGAAGATCTTTGATCGACTGTTTGCAGAGTTTGAGCTAAGCTACGTTAGTGCCATGGTGCAAGTAAAGTCGCGTCATGAGTACGAAATGCAGCAATGGATTAGTGTGCTCTTTTCGGAGACACTGCAGCGTGCACTTAAGATCGGTTTGCTCGATCAGGATAATGTGGATGCCTTTGATCCTGGTCTGATGTTTTCCATTCCTCGTTTGGCCATTGTGGCGGGTCTAGTCATCTATTCGAAGGGACCGCTAAATATGGACATGCCAGCTGATCAGTTGTCAGAGATGTTTCGACCATTTCGAACGATTTTAATAAAAATACGCGAACTGTTGCGTAATCTCAACAAGCAGGACTTGTATCAGCTGGAAAAACTGTTGTGCACCAATGAGGATATCAATACAAAGGTAAGCAAATCAAAATTTTAGTATGTCTGCCTTAAAACTTTATATATATGTATGATCTATATTGCAGGTTCCTCTGGGTTCCAGCAGCATTGAGGCGCCTAGTCCGGAGCATAATGCCAACAATAATAATAACAAAACCAACAGCGATAATAACACACCAAATGGCCACAAATCTGTTGAGCGTTTGGTGGACCAACGAAACAATAACAACAGCGCCCAGTTAACAGAGGGAACTCACGGCGCTACAAGCTCACGAGCGCGATTCAGCACGCGTTCCCCCTCACCGTCCATGTCGTCTATATCAACTGCAAGTACGCCTACAGCATCGCCAGTGCCTTCTCCTACTCCTTCACACTCCATTGCTTCGACATCGTCTACGGCAACGTCTTCAACAAATCCATCGGTAAATTGGAGCGATGATGATGATGATGATGAGCATGCTCTACCACAAGTCATAGACGAGCTTGGTGATAGCGATACCGATTCGGAGTTGAAGGACATTGTTACTGCCGACTGCGCCTCCGGTTATCTCATACCAAATACCAATTTGGGTAATCTCTTGCAACCCCAGGAAGTTCCTCTAACTGATAATTTTGTAGCTAGCGAAGATGATGAATATGGCAGTACTTCTCATAATGAGGGGCTGGACATTGAAGAACCTACGACAAGCGCCGCCATGCTTGCTGCAACCAGAACTCTGCAGCGTTTGCGCCTGATTAGCACAGATAGCGAAGTAACCGAGCAACCGACAACCAAATCTTCAGAGGAGCATCAGTCACACAGCTCTGAGTGCTCTACTGCTGTTCCAAAAAGTAGCCGTCGACACAGCCATCATCATCATCGTCACCATCATCATCATCACCATCAGCAGCATCACAACCATCACCATCATCACCACCAGCCACATCCGCAACGTTCTAATCGCAGCTGCCGTCAGCGAAGACTTTCATCAAAGCGGTGCAGCCTGGAGGATTGTAACGGCGCGGACGAACAGAAAAATGCGACTTCAACGACGGAGCCCAACACAGTGCAACATAGCTCAAGCGCAGATAATAGCACTGCCTCTTCGTCGTCCGATGCCGATCAGCATGATGTTACGTTGGCTATGCGTAATACCACAGCACGCTTAAAGTTCAAGTGAGTAGCATTGTGAATAGTGCTTTGGCATGACACGAATTATATGATCTTTTCTAAATTACAGAAACACTGAGAACCTGCTGCACCGTCTCTTTGTTTGCATTGCCGGTGTTGCTGATCAGTTACAGACAAATTTTGCTTCCGATTTGCGGCAAATACTGCGCAGCGTATTCCTTATAAATATGTCCTCAGCACAAGAAGAAATCGACATACCGGAAAAGACAAAGGAATCGGAACTATTTGAGTTTCGTGCCTCCGAAAACGATGTGATACAAGAGAGCGGTGGCTCCAACCAAAGCATTTACTCAGCCGAGGAGGTTAATCCCGAGCTGGACAATGTGTTCAACAATAGTGTGCCCAACACGCGTCACTCCACAGGCGCCAGCATTCAGCGCAACAATACCATTGACTTGGCCACAGCCGATGCGGCAACTCCTACTGCAGCACGTAATCATGTGGCACGCAGCCGGAGCTTGGGCGATCGTGAGCAGGATCCTACTGTTCCTGGCAATGTGGACGCCACAGAGCAACAACTGCATGAGCAGCAATTGCAACGTCAGCGCAACAATTCCGTGGGTAGCAATACGCCCTCAAGCGCCTCTTCGACCACAAACTCTGAACAAAATTCACCTGTAAGCGCACGTAATGGATTGCACCGGCTAAACGAATCGGCTAACTGCTTAAATGCAGCAACAGCTGCTGCTGGAACTGTGACGCCCACCACAACGACACTTTCGCCACCTGCCTGGATACCCGACGGAAAGGCACCACGTTGCATGTCCTGCCAGACTCCCTTTACAGCCTTTCGACGTCGTCATCATTGCCGCAATTGCGGTGGCGTTTTTTGCGGTGTGTGCTCTAATGCCTCGGCTCCGTTGCCCAAGTATGGTCTTACTAAGGCCGTGCGTGTTTGCCGTCAATGTTACGTACGTGAGATGCACTCCAGTATGACACATCAGGCAACTGCGCCGGCTCAGCAGCATGCCATGCACTCCCAGACTGCAAGCGCCTCTTAGGAGTGACCGTTCGTGTGCCCGCCCAAGTGGGCGGGCGCAGCTTATTGTCGCCATGGGACGGGAAAAAAGCAAACTGTGAATCGCAATGTCCTTGAAAATTGTTTTCTTTATTTTATATATATATAGAGAGATTTTGACAAATACAATCCATCTTTTTGTAGCAAGCAACATCCATACGTATAGGGTATCTATATATATATACGTATATTGATACTTATATTTTTTTTATTTAACCAATAAGCGTCTCTAAATTGTGTATGTACAATAAAGCTCTACGATGTATATGTAAAGGCGTTCCCATTTATGTACAGAAGTATTTGACGTTGATGATATAGTGTATAATTTTTACAATCTAACAATTTTTTACTATGTCGAGAAAAAAACAAATACGCATTATATGCAGGATTCGAATTCCAAGTTCGAAGTGGTTTTTGAATTTCAAAGTAACACGCAATAATTAAAGCCGTATAAATATTTTTTGATCTACCAAGTGATTTGTAATTGTATAAATTTATATGTATCAAACGATATATTTGTGTATTTTCTTTTTTTTTTTTTGTTGTTGGAAGACTTTGTAGTTGCGTAGTTGTCAAGCTCGTAGACTTGTATATCTGTATAATTTCATAAGTAGTTCTAAGTTGCTAAGCTTTAATGACACTTCTGAGATGATTTTTTCAAATGTGTCTCACGACACAAGCGACGAAATGCAGAGAAAAATGTTAGCATAAATTTAAAAACAAAAATAATATGTATATTTTTTATAGCTTAAAGAAATTAATGCAGAATAATAGGCGTAAATTGTAGAACAAATTTGCGAACATTATTGTGATTTATTGTAATTTGATTAACTTTATTGAAACAAAAAGAAATTTTTTATTTACTAGCAGGTATAATGGAAAGTCCTTAATAATAATAACAAATATGTACCAAGCATCTAAAACCACATACATATATAACTGAGCATATTAAAAATATATTATAAATATAAATAAATATATATTTTCTTATTAAACATTATGAAACTATAAAAATCAGTTACAAAAATATATATGCAATTTTGCTTAAATTGAAAAATATATTCAAACGAATTGTTCATTTGTTGTGGAGTGTTAAAGTTGAGTAAGTCACCGAAATGCAACTATTGGACCAAGGGTACATATGCATATTGTGCCGACCACAGGTCTACAAAAACTAGGTGAAAATAAATCTATAAAATCCAAAAATATATTTTGTAATAATAAATAATAGATTTATAAATTTATTTATCTATCAAATCGCAGCACTTTTAGACCTCAAGCGACCAACCAGTCAGGAAGTGTAAAGAAAACGTAGTAACGACGAAGATCCAGAAATGTCAATTCGGCGCTGAAAATGTTGCTTTAAGTACCGGATTAGGCCTACCTTGAAACCATCGTCACAATAAGTAACTTTACAGACTAAGTTAAGGAAGTTATAAGACAATCATCTGTTTGTCTTACTTCGTAAGATGACAATATGACAAGGTGGACTACGTTATCGTAGTCCTACGGACGAAAAAGCTTTAGGAAGTAGCGTGCAGTTCTTAATTCTGTTTCGAATCCGAAGCCTTCCTTATAGGAGGACACTGACTAATAACTCCGAAAATATAACAAAGGTCCAAATAATATTATTAATAAAATTTAAATAAAAGCAACAAAACCGTTTAAGTGGACAGAATACATTTTATTAAAATCCGCTGACAATTTTAAAACCCGCTCCAAGTGTACGAGGAATTTGAGCAGGAGCTGAGAAACACTGCGTCTGCATTTGCTCCAGTATTTGTCGTTCCTCAAGCAGTTTTTGTTTTCGCCGCTTCTCCTCAACTAGCTGCGTCTTTGTCTGGGCTAGATCAGCCTTTAACTCTTCTAGTTTTACAATCTGGGTTTTTTCACCAGCCATTTTGGCATTTAGCTCGGCCACAACAACTTTCAGCTTGCGTTCCTTGGCGGACAGCGAAGCCTGTACAAAAAAAAACGTTTTAAGTACAAAAATTTGAAATATTTCTAAACCAAGCTCACTTTGACCGAGTTTAGTTCGGCCTGCACCTTATGGCTGGGTAGCTTTAGCATAAACTCTCTTAGCGCCTCATACAACTGCTGTGACTCGGCTAGTGCGCGCTCCTGTTCCAAGACTGCTACATTGTAGTTGAGTAGTTGCTTGCGTAATGTTTGAATTTTTTGTATAAGATCCAATTTTTCTGGATCTTTGCCACTAAGTGAACGCCAGCGATGCACGTTCATGGGTGTCAACATTTCATCCTGTAAAGCACGAGCTTTAATGCGCTCTTGATTGATTATGCGATGCATTTGCAGCATTTCCTGACGCAGATCAGCAGCATTCTCACGATCTTTCCGCAAAACATTGCGCTCCGTGCGCAAATTCTTTATCTCCATACGCATGAGTCGCATGTCATCCTGAAATTGTGTGCACTGGCGCTCTGTTTGATCGTAAATAGTCTGCAGATTATCCAAAGTGTCCTTTAAACATGCATACTCCTCGTTTCGCTTGGTCAACGCCGCACTGATTGCGTTCTTCTCGTTCATTAGATTGTCAACGTCTTTGCGCAGACGGGATAGGCGCTGCTCATCATCCTGCAGCGAGCGTGTGTGTCGATCGTTCTCTTTACGTTTGTCCAATAGTTCAGCCTTGGTATGCTGATGAGCTAGCTGAGATTGGCGCACTTCATTTCGTAACATTCGGCGCTCCTTCTCCATGCGATCTATTTGTAGCTGCAGCTTTTTCAATTCACCGTCACGATAGCTAATAGAGGCTTAAAATTTTTTTACTTCTATTAAATTTGGAAAAAATATTGCTCCGCATATTGACAAAATTAAAGATTTATAAAATTTTAATTTACACATCTTTAAATTAAGTCTAAGATTTAGTACTTACCCTTAAGCTTCTCGATTTTGGCTTGTAAATTTTCTAACTGCTCGCAATCTCGACTACGTTCCTCTTCAGCCGTTTGCAAGCTACGCTGTACATTATTGCGTTCGTTGACAAGCGCTTCATGTTGCTGTTGGAACTTGGAGCATTTTGCCTCTAAATCACTAATAGTTCGCTTCAGTTCGATTTCATAGTTCTCCTTTAGATGCATTTCATCTTCAGATAATACATGCATAAGTGAAACTATCAGTTTATGACATTAGGAAAAACAAACTTACTTTGCAAGGCATCGACTTTATCGATCCACTGCTGAATCTCATCTGTTTTCTTGACCTTTTCCTTTTTTAATTTGCTTAAATCCTCCTGTAGTTTCTTAATTTTTATGTCCATGCTGCTGATGGTGTCTTTAAGTGCACGTACCGCGTGCTGGGATTCCTGAAATAGCGCACTGCTTTGATCCGCAGCTTTATGCTCTCCTTGCACATCGCGTTTTAGCACATCACGCTCCTTGGTCAGATTTTCATTTTGTTTCTCAAAATGGTGCACCACGCGACGCATGGATTCCAGTTCCTTGTCCTGCGTGTTCAACTGTGTTCTGCAAGACAATTTTAAAGTAAAGTAGCTGTAGCAGTTGTAAATTAGCCCATCCTACTTACTTGAGACGCAAATTTTCCTGCTCTACTTCACGCTTGGACTCATCCAAGCCGGAGTATTTTCGCGCTATGGTCTCCTGCGATTTGGCCAGCTTGGTTGTGTCCTGTTTTAGCTTGATAAGCTCGTCTTCGCGTACCTTGAGCAGATTGATGCGTTGATTCAAACTACGTTTATTTTTATCACGCTCTTGTATTGCATATTCCAGATCCACCGTGATCTTGGCGAGTTTATTGCAGGTAGCATTATGCTGTGTATGCAAATGTTCAAGATTGGTCTTAAGCGATAGTATCTGCAGATTCTGTCGCACTTTAACTTTGGTTAGATGTTCGGTAGTTGTTTTCATATGAGCAATCTGTTCCAGGTACTTAGTTTCATCGGCTTTCATGGTGCTCAACTCCTTCGAGAGTGTGTCACATTTACGTTTTAAATTGTACGCCTCACTGGAAGTATCCTGTTGGGACATAAAGACGAGTTAATCAAGACAATAATTCAAAAGATTATTTTGTTACATACATCTAATAGCTTCAGAATCTCCTTGTTTTTGGTTTCCAGCGTTTGTGTCATGGCTTCAACTTCGTTTGCATACAGACGCTGTATTTGCAAGCGCTTGTTAAGTTCCTTAATCTCTGCATTAAGACGCTCGCGCTCTTTTCCTTCATCGCGCTTGCTGCTCATAGACATGCGTTTTTCATTTAAATATGCCACCATTTGTTCTGAAGCATCCAGTTTCTCTCGCAGGCTGAGCACATCATCTTGAGCGGCTTGCTCTCGTATTTGAGCTGCATCTTTCTGCTTCCATGCTCCCTCTGCAAAGAAAGAAACCATTAATATCTGGCATTGATATGTATTGATATTCCTAACGCCTCTCGCATGACATTTTTTGCTATCTAATTAACAGACATTGTAGACTAATGAGATTCTTATATCTTACAAGTAAGCAGTTTAAAGATTCCAAGTAGTTTGTTCCACTTACTCTACAATAATATTATTATTAGCTGTTTAATTACTTGCCAATTACACCGCGCAGCTCCTCTATAGTGGCCAAATCCAGTTTAGTCAAGCGTGCCGCATCCTCCAAACGACTCTCAAGCAGCGCAATTTGTTCCTGCAACTCCTGTGAGCGACTTTCTTCCAAACGCAGATCATTCTTATAGCGTGTGCCACAAATAAGCAAACGCTGCACATTATCAGCATTGTTTGGAGTGTCCTTTTGACGCAAAGCCTTGGTGACCTACAACGTAAACATAAAAAAATTAGGATCTATCATAAAGGCTACATCTATTGAAGAAATAGGAAGCGGAAAATGTTTTGCAATGGAGTAAACTCCAGCAACTTACCTCAGGAACTTTTTCCGAAAGCTCTCTAAAGAAGTCATCATCAAAGTCATCCGGTACCAACGGCTCATCTTCAGATCCCGAAGCTTTAGACATTTTTAATTCTTATTTAAATAGCTCTTTAGTTTTAAACAGACAATATATTGATAAAACGCCTTAGCTGCCGGCTACAGTTCTAGCCATTAAGGTTGGCAACGCTACGCGGCGTCGTGGCAACAAGTTGCCATACCGGCACAATCCGTCCTAGCAACCTAAATAGTCAACAGGTACACCGAGTCAAAATAACTAAAACAATGTTCTTTGTTATACAGTACGGGCAAAAGTTGTAAACTAGGATATGTGTTTATAATATATAAATGCGTATTTATTTATTATATAGTTGTTGGGCTTATATTAATAATAAAAGCTTTACAATATTTTTTGGCAATAACTATTTGCATTATTTTGGTATAATATCTAATGTAATGGAATGCTTAAGATCGTCTAAGTGTAAAGATCTGACAACGTTCTGCTTAATAAATCGTAATAATACTTTCTAAAATATTTACATTGCAATATAGGGTGTTGTAATTTATTGTAAGAATATGTCGATGAACACCACTACCTTTAGCTTTTTTTTGTAAAACGAAGACAAAACTAACACGTAGAGCTCCGTCGAGAAATGAGACGCAAGTTAAATTTGGTTGCTTAAAATTTAAATCTTGAAACATATAAAAGACCTCCGGTAAGCCCTATTTTATATAAATGTGACACGACACACGTAGACTGAGAATATTATTCAGTTGGAATAGGATTTCTCACCAAGTGCAGAAATTTTTTCTGCTGCTTAAATTTAATGTCTTTTTAAGACCTCCTCTTTTGCTATATTAAGTTGAGTTAAATATAGTTATAATCAGTGCAGTGTTAATGAACTGTTTTGTTGCATTATTTAAAAAATTATTTTTTTTCTATTTATATTTTTTAACCTATTCTTGACTAACTCTTGGAATATTTAGCCACTTGCTTTAATGCTTTTGCTAAAACTAAGCCATAAATAATTATACAACTAAGGAACGATTCGCATAATTTAATGCTTCAGTAGAAATGCCGGTTAATTGCTATGGCCATTCATCTTCAAATAGCACATTGTGATCGTTTACTGTATAAAAACTAAGACCATTGCCTTCGGGTTTATGCCAAGATGGCAATAGCACAGTGCGCCAAAAGGATCTATAAATATAATATATAAAATAAATTAAATAACGCAAAGGAAATCTCATTTGGACAAGTTATTGCGCTAACCTGCCACGTACTAAGCCCAGAAATAACTTCCAGTTCTTTTTTGCTCCAAAGTTATAGGGATTAATGTATATGCTATGCTGCGCTAGGTAACGTTTTCGTTCTGCCTCATTTATGTGCGATTCTACGCTGGTCTCTCCACGCGTTACCAGTTTTGCATGCCAGGTGCAAAGACTGCCCAATGCTATGACTACAGCAACATTCGTGAAGGCCATAAACCATAACGCACGTTTTTGTGTAGGCGTTGGCGCATCAGTGTCCGTAATAGGAGTAGGCAGATTATGTTTTGCTGGCGGCATAAGTAGCTCATCATACTCTAATGGATGTGTCTGTAAATGATATAATATGTATTATGGTTTGTCATTAACATGCGGGGAAAGTAGTAAGGTAATTCAATTTTGTGTAATGCTTAACTTACAACAGGTATTATATGACCGGTTAGATTGAATTTCACCGGCTGACCCTCTAGTGGCTCATATTCTGTCCAATTATCGCCGTGATCCAACCAAAGATATTTATGGCCAATTTCAAGGCCAGCAACAATAAGAAACAGGCAGCCAATTGTGGTATACAGCATGTAGAGAAAAAAGTAACGATGATTGGCAAAACCCACGCAGTTGTTAAGCCAGGCTAAATGCAAACAAACATTGATAATCAATTAATTAAGAGTGGGCAAGTGTACTCACGGCAATGATGATCCATTTTGAGTATGCAGCGATTGCATACGGAACAGTGATGCGCACGAGGTGGCTTTGGTGAAATGCACTTTTTACAAACGCTTACAGCCTCTACAAGCGAAAAACCCTCCGGCGGATAACCAGCAGGCGTAATAACAGCCATAATATAATGGAAAACAACATTCAGCAGCAGCCAATTGCCTACAATGAGCAGAAAGATTGTGGCCAATGGACTTTTGGCCATCCAAAAAGGAAAACCAATCCAGTAAGCTATGCTTACAACGGCTGTGGTCAGCGCTGCAACACCGACAACAAAGAACTGCAAACGGAAACGTTTTGAATGCATATAATGGATTTGTAAAAGCTGACTTACTGGTCCTAGACAGTGTGTGTAATTGTCCACAAACCAAAATATGGGTGTTAGACAAACATCCGTGGCATAGGAGCTATTCATATGTGCATTAAATGTGAGCGAATGCCAGCAGTGCTTCATATAGGACCATTGCAACCGCAATCTTGAACTGTCGACAAAAGAGGGTATAATTAATTGATATAAATACAAGTGATGCTTGAAGCTTACCCTAGATTTGCAACGGAGTTGGCGCGCCATGTTATGCGTACCATGTTTAAAACTTTTATCTTAAAAATACTTTAATTAAAGAAATATATACAAATTGGACTAGTTTTGCAGTTGTTTATCAATAGCGATAACAATAATAAATGCACATAGAAGCTTATCGATAAACGATTTCGATAAATTGCTGGAACGATTGCATATAACGAAATAGACGTTTGCTGTTTGACGCTCACTATTTAACGCTTATAGAAACTTCAATCTTAAGTTGAACTCGGAAATACACAAAACAGGCACACTTATTATTGTCATTATTATAATTTGTTTGTATAAATATAAATATTTAGCTGCAGCCCTGGTAAATACATTTTTAATTTTATTTGTAACTCCATTTTAATCGTTTCATATCATTCCGTCTCTCGTTGACAGTTAATCGTGATTTGCACTTTTAAAGCACAAACAGTCGAAAATTGAGACTGTGCAGCGCACATACAAATTTTACAAAAAAAATTAAGCTGCAAATTTAAATCTATAGCAAAATGGCAGAACAGCCTCCACCTTTGGATGCACGCGCAACCGCTTTGAAAAATTATCGCGAAAAGTTGTTGGAGCATCGCGAAATCGAGTCACGTTTAAAGGCCCTGCGCGACAAGCATAAGCAGCTTGCGGCTGTCTTTGCAAAGTCTGAAGAAAATCTGAATTCTTTGCAGAGCGTGGGACAAATGCTAGGCGAGGTGCTGAAGCAACTAACTCCTGACAATTTTATTGTTAAGGCTTCTAGCGGTCCACGCTATATTGTTGGTTGTAGACGCCAGATAAAGAAGTCATTTCTAAAGCCTGGCACACGCGTAGCCTTGGATGTGACCACGCTTACAATTATGCGCTGCTTGCCTCGTGAGGTAGATCCACTGGTTTACAATATGACACGTGAGGATCCTGGTAATGTAAACTATAGCGAGATTGGCGGTTTGACCAAGCAAATACGCGAGTTGCGCGAGGTGATTGAGCTGCCACTGCTCAATCCGGACCTGTTTTTGCGCGTGGGCATTAGTCCACCAAAGGGCTGTCTGCTTTATGGTCCTCCTGGCACTGGCAAGACATTGTTGGCGCGCGCAATTGCCTCGCAGATGGATACTAATTTCCTCAAGGTGGTGTCTTCGGCTATCGTGGACAAGTATATTGGCGAAAGCGCTCGTATGATACGCGAGATGTTTGCTTATGCACGTGATCATCAACCATGCATTATATTTATGGATGAGATCGATGCCATAGGTGGACGTCGCTTTTCCGAGGGGACCTCTGCTGATCGCGAGATACAGCGTACGCTAATGGAGCTGCTGAACCAAATGGATGGCTTTGATGCTTTGGGCCAAGTTAAAATAATCATGGCTACCAACCGTCCGGATACTTTGGATCCAGCTTTAATGCGTCCCGGTCGCTTGGATCGCAAAATTGAAATACCCTTGCCTAACGAAATGGCTCGCATGGATATCTTAAAAATACACGCTGCACCTTTGGCTAAAAAAGGTGAGATTGACTACGAGGCTGTGGTAAAACTATCTGATATGTTTAATGGTGCCGACTTGCGTAATATTTGCACCGAGGCTGGGCTTTCCGCTTTGCGTTGCGATCGCGAGTACGTTGTGCATGAGGACTTTATGAAGGCCGTGCGCAAAATTGCCGATTCCAAGAAGTTGGAGGGAAAACTAGTCTACAAGACATTGTAAACGATTGATGAAGACGATGAAGACTGATTTTACACTATTTGCTTTCAGTAAATAAAAACTTTTGTTTACTTTATATAAAACATAGTAAAGCATTTTAAATGCGTGAATAAAATGTATGCCATAATATATGCCTTTGTCAACTGTTCAGGTGGTTTATTCGAAGGGACAGCCATTTATCATAATATACTGGTTGTTAAGGTATCTATATGAATTATACTACAGGCATACTGAAATAATGTAATCGTATTCTGTTGGCTTCCTTCGACGTCAATGCCTCAGATAAAATTTACTGGTTTATTGGTTCTTTGTGGCGCATCCAATTCACAGGTACGAAATTGCGAAAAAATATTTCTCATTACAAATTGTATGTTTGTTATGGAGCCATCGTGATATTCATCTGAAAGAACACATTTTCTTATAAAAGTTACATCTGTTTTATGATATTAGGATTCGTACCATCCGTTTGATCAGGCAAGATGTCCATAGCCGTTCTGTTATTTGTTTCTGAGCAGAAGATGGTAGAAGCCTCTTCTTTTCAGCCTTCTTTTTGGAAACGATTGTAAAGTCTCTTTGCAAAACTATAAAGATTGACCATTTCACGCATATGAATTAAAAAAGAGATTTACTTTGGGTTACTCAGATTAATGTCGCGATATATACTGACCTACTTTAACTTATCCAGCTTCTGATCTGCTGGTAGACCATGTTTCATTCCTTTATATAAAATGCAATGAATTTGATTCTTTTCATAGTAGCCATTGTCAGCGGTTTTGATGGGTGCCAAGATATTTTGTTGACGTTGTGGTTCATCATTAGTAAAACTAAGCGCAGAATTTTAGACCGTATTGCAAGGCATATGTCGACAGATTTGCTTGTATTGATGCCAACGTTCCAACATCTAGCACCGTTTCCCAATTCATGGAGCTACTTTACTTAAATTCCGACGGCGGCTTTACTCTCCGAACGCCGACATCACCATACTGCTTATGTGATGCGATGACATCTTTAGTTTTATAAGATGAAACTCAATAGGTAGTGAACGTTATCTGGCAGCCTGGTCTCCGCCAAACGCCTGCTCCATTGCAGCATTCTCTTTCTTGAATGTACAATGGCACTTTGATTAGAGAGAAAATTTATTTAGGAAAGACATCTTCATATATGAATTGTACACTGAAATAACGTAATCGAATTCTGTTGGCTTCCTTCGACGTCAATGCCTCATTACAAATGTATGTTGGTTTTGGAGCCATCGTGATATTCATCTGAAAGAAAGCATTTTCTTATAAAAGTTACATCAGTATTATGATATTAGGTTTCGTACCTTCTGGTTGATCAGGCAAGATGTTCATGTTCTGGAACGATTGTAAAGGTCTCTAATTCATGGAAATACTCTACTTAAATTCCGTTTCAGGCTTCACTCTCCGAGCGCCGACATTACCATACTGCTTCTGTTTTCAGGAATGTCAGGCGAAATATTTATATGCATTCAATGTACAATGGCACTGTAATTAGAGCGGATGCCGAATTGGTGATCCAAGAAGGATTTTAAACAGTTCAAACTGTCAATAAGCCTAAACTTCTCCATATCAAGCGAAGGAGACTAATTGCGCATCCTGCTTCGGTTTGATAGATTTGTGAATCATGGTGATGCTGGCGGTGTTGATGGTGAAATGATACAACCTTACAACCGCATATCAAATATTTAAGAAAGACAAGAGCTCGTTTGGGAATTACATTTTCTGAATTGTTCTTTATTGTGTTTAAACCGCACAGGGTGACACAAGCGGTTCAACAATCAGCTGTTAGTGCAAAAAAGTGTAAATGCAAAAAAACTGTTATACCCATAACGTTTAAACCTGCCCTCGAGTACGCGTTTGTATAATAAAATTATGACGAATAAAAATTTGTTTATTTTATAAATTTGAGACCGATTTATTTTATTTAGCTTAACGGCTTTGTTAGCGGCTTTGTGTCTGATGATTTCCAAACAAAAAACTAAAGGATATTGGCCCGTTTGTTTGTATAATAAACAGATACAAAACAAACAATAATTAAAACGTGCTTTGGTAAGTATTTAAGTCAAAGGCGAATTCATTTGTAAAAAAATTCTAATTAATGGACAGCTTTTCATATATGGATAGATTTACTGATGCCATCAAAAATTGAAGCGCCAAATGGTTGCTACCAAACCTAAAAGTGAAAATCTTGATAAGAAAACTCCATTAGTTAAATGACAATTAAATCGCTGCTGCTAACTTTTTGGTTAGCTAGTATCATTCGGTACTTCAAGGCGTAACAATACTGCAGTTTAAGAGCAATTATTATGAGATTCATTAAAGTGCTACACCGTCGATGGAGAAGTTATCTGAAACGTTCTTTCGAAGCTTTGCAGCGTCGGAAAGATTTTCAACGTTTTAAGGGTCGTTTTATAACACCTCCAATCTGTAAAACGCTTCATAGCAAATGGATGCTTGGCGCTTTTGTTTTTACAATTGCAGTTAATTCGGTCTATGGAATACTTCTTAATCGCTACACAAATGCACGTACTAAATTTGTATTCTCCAAGCCATTGACGGTGTACGCCGTGACAGTGGCCAGCTTTTTTACCGTGTATTATGTAAAGAAATTCTACGAGGATCTGGAAAATGAACAACTAACATTACGTGATACCACTAAAATATATTGCTATATGAATGTCGCTGTTTGTCTATTGAATTATGTAACTCAGTGGGAAAAGACAAAGCGAATTTCAAGTTGGCAAAACAGCATACCGATTTTCACAACTGTCAACTACTTTAACATTGATCTTAGCGTTGTTCTAAAATCCTTGAGACTTGGAATTGTTAAAATGGTAATTTTTCCCGTGGTCCTTCAATTATCTTTAGTATTTCAGGAGAAGTTTCGTCCAAAAAGTGAAATTGCTTCACTAAGTACCAGGGAGATTATGATACCAATAATGATAGCCAATCAACTGAACAATTGTTTTTTCGGTGGTATCGTAGTTGTGCAACCATTGTTGGGTGCATTAAATAAACGCTTATGCAAGGTTCTTCAGGAGGTAAACACGCTACAAACACCGCTGCAATTGGAGCTACAAAAGCCTTACTATCGTATGAAGCGTTTCTGTGAGCTAGCTGACTATATGGATGAATTGGCCAGAAAGTACACTTTATTAACTACTTACTCCATGGCTTACCTGAAACTGACCGAGCTTTCGCTGACATGTTCCATGCTCGTTAACTTTGTCATATTTCTTTTGGGCTTTTTCAATCAATACCAAGCGATCGCAGAGCATTTTATTAACGAGGAGCCTTATGATGTATTCCAAGCTCTAACCAATTTGGTATTTTTAGTGGTTCCCTTTCTGGAAATAGCCCTTGTGGCAAAGGTTAGCAGTACAGTGCTGGACGAAGTAAGCGATCCAAAACCTTAACGTTGCATTAACATTTTCTTCCAAATTTTCTTTAGACTCAGAGAACGGGTAATTTATTGCAGCGCATGGAACTGCAACATGCTGACCATCGTTTCGTACAGGTTGTCCACACTTTTTGGTTCCAGGTGCGTACAATTAAGTACAAACTGTTGCCACTGGGACTTCTTGAATTAAATGTGGATTTAATCAACAAAATGTTCTCTGCTGTTACTGGATTTTTACTGATATTTATACAAAGTGATTTAACATTAAAGTTTTCTTTAAAATAATATGTTGCTATTCTTTATTTCAATTTGGCCGAAATTAGAATTATCTATTTCGAAAGCTGAAGTTAAAAATTAAGCCAGGCCTTATAGTTTTTGATAATTTATTTTATTCCTGAAAATCGTCTAAAATATTTCTTTTGTGCGGGAAATCCCATTATTTTTATAGTTGTCCCAACAAGCCATTTTTATGCTGAACAAAATTAAAAGTGAAACTATTTTTACCATTTCTTGTGGCCGTTGTGGCCTTTTTATCATATCTCCTGTTAATCATTATAACCATTATAAATTAAAAAAAGAGCTATTAAAAATCGGGCTGTCTGAACTTAAAAAAAAGAAAACAATTTCTTTTGGGCTTTTAGAGAACTACGAATAATAATTGCTACTTATTGATTTAGTAGTCGAATTGCTAGCGGAAAGCTAGCTTGTATTAATACAACTTATTATTATCGTAACTGCTGATTTCCAAATACAACACATAAAAACATTTGTTTTTTACAGTGTACATAAACCCATAATGATGTCAGTGTTAAAAATGCAAATGCTGCCATATAGCCAAATAAAACAAGCTCTAGCAACTGGCATTTCTATTTACCATACAAAAAGAAAACAATTTCAAAAGATCAACTATGTGGCAACACGACATAATTTTTTGCAGCCAACTGGCAACGCCATAGCACAAAAATTATTCACTTTTGCGACGACGCGTTTTTAACATCGTAAAAGTTTAATATTTAGTTTTTTTCGTAGTTAACTTTTAATTGTTCATATATAGTTAATCAATAATGTACAATAATAAAATTAGTTTAACTTATTCAAGAGCGCTGCGCTCGCAGCAAGCTCCATATGTAACATGGGCGAGTGCAAATGTATATGTGTAGCAGTGAAATAAAAGCAAAATTTACAACGAAGAGCAAAAAACCAAAAGCAACAAAAGCAGCACCTGCCTTGTTTTTGGCTGGTAGCAACGTCAGCGGCGGCGTTAAGCGGAAAGCGGGTGCTGCTAATAAATTTCTCCAGCGGCGGGTGCTCCGCTGGACAAAGTGTTTTGTTTAGCAGCAAGAGAGGTGTGCGTGCGAGTGTGTGTGTACACCCGCAAGTTTTGAGCCAACGAAATATATATTTAAAGAATTATGCATTAAATTTATGTGCTGGGTTTGTGCAAATATAACAAATATTAAACAAGTGCAAAATGTTTACAAAGAAATCCCATGGAGATGTTAAAAAGTCCACGGCAAAGCTGCAGGACTGCAAAAAGGATTCGGCATCTCGTTTGCGCCATCTACGCATGATATTAGGTAATTTTAATAGCATAAATTAATAATTTAATGCAAAACAACCAAACTGGTTGCTTTCGGACAGCAGGTGTGTGGGCGTCTGTCCATGGCCATAATTGAACCACTTTTGATTTAAATAAACATAAAATTGAATATATATAGTACTTGATTGCCTCGACGGCAATCAACCAGCCGCCTTTGTAATTCTCTATGACGAAGCGGCGTTTCCTGTTGGGCACAAACAATTGCCAAAGTCGAGTGGGCAAATGACAGTCAAGTTGAATAAAGCCTATGGCCCACATACATATGTACACTATTACACCTGAAACGTGTGAAAAGTTTTATACACAAAATAGACAACTATAGTACATTGGAACTGGCGCGATTTTCATATCACTAATAAATGCTACATACAAGCAGAGAGATAAAAACATGTTCATGTACAAGGGCAGTTTGATATGTTTGCGATATCCGGCTTTGTAACTCTAAACTGCTAGTGTCTGCTACCATCTAACCAGTAATTGTGCAAATTTAAATAAAAATGAATAGTAAACACTGTTTAACATCAAAACGTTAAATATAAGCTTGTTTAATACTGTGCAGAATCTGTTCCATTAGTTTCTATGTTTAAGAATTGGTTTACTAAATGCCCTTGTAATCCTTCTAGCATTCTTCAGTTCGTCTAAAGGCGAATGTTACTCTAGAAATCATTTATGAAATCCATATATTGATATTGAACGAAGGGGGAAATGAAAGTGTGCAAAATGGCTAAGGCTGAACCAATCTTAGCGTTGCATTGAAGTCTTTGGGGCTGTTCAAGCGTAACCCGAACCAGTTTTCGAGTTGGTTAACTTATGTTTCATACAAAGTCTGTATGTATCAAAACACTAAGGAACTGTTAAAGATGTGTACTTCTGGGTGAACGTGCACAAACCAAAGCCAATATAGGCCAAATTGGGGTACGAACTGTTGAGCCAGCCAGTATACAGACTTAGCCTTCTTCTACTATTTAACTTTAACTAATTCCCAATCTGAAGAAATAATTTCAATAAGAAGGATACGTTCGGAAGAACACTATTATTTGAAAGGCTCTATGCCCTAAATGTATTGCTCAAAATAAAAAAATATAATTTCTTTAAAATTAAGCTTAATTGGGGAAAAAAAAAATGTTTGCTTTTTTAGACTTATTAAACGGCCCTCGCAATACTCCAGCGCCTGCTTTTGAATTAAACTGTGTGTAACTTTCTTTTTGTGTCAATGAACGAATGGTTTCCAAACACTCAAACAACAATAATAACAACAACAGGTAGCGTGTGCCTTTACCACCCACCCTCCCGCAAGCTGATCGCCTTATTCCCATTATTGTTGTTGTCAATTGCCACAGTACACTTTTTACACACACACATTACCCATCTCTTTCAACATGGCATTGCGTTGCTGCTCTCTTTTTCACACACACGCCCATACCAAAAACAACATCTTTGGCCTTATATTTAAGCGCTTCTTTTTTTTTCTACTACTAAATGTGCTTTTTTTTTACTCTTCTCTTCTTTAATTCATTCTGTTTAGCTTTCTTTTGTTTCGCAGTATTTCGCTGATGACAGCAAAGCCGGCATTGTTGTTCACTCTGATTCATCATTACCCCTCGTTCGCATACTGTCTTTCAACACTTTTTTTTAAGCGATGAATACCTTAACTACTATTTGTATACTCTGTAAGCCAAAGGGTTAGGAGTGTGTTAAATTAGTGCAGAAAAATGTTTGTGTGTTGGTGCGGTGTCTAATATTAATTTTAATTCCCGCCAAAAAAAAAATTTTATTTGCCTTCTTAATCAGAATATTTAAAAAATTTCAATAGCAAATTTGTATTATTATTTGTGCTGGTTCGGTTTAATACCTCTTCCAATAAAACATTCGGTTTCAACCCAAATTCTCCAGAAAAAAGGCTATTTTTGGCGTATCTAATTATGGGAGGTTTAAGAAGTTTTTAAAACTTGAGTATTTTTTTTTTAAACATCACTTGCAAATTTAAAGAGAATATATATAAGTTCCTCTAACTCCGGGTGGAGCGTAGGGCCAAATATTTTTAGGTAATTGCGGAAATCAAAAAAACATTTTTTACAAACCGAAAAATATATTTTTTGCTAAAAATTTGATCAATGATTAGGGTCTATTTTAGTCGGTAAGTTCAGACCATAAACGACCCACTTGATTTATTTTGATTTTTTTGTTGCTTTTTAACATTTGTCATGGGCATACGCTTGTTTAAAAAAACACTAGGTAAATAGCGAGATAATTTAGCTTTAACATATTGTGTGGTTTATGAATAAGCTCATCCGCATAAACCAAGGCACGGTCGCCAAACTATGGCCCGAGGATGTTGCTAAATGTGCAAAAACTGAGTTACTGTCATAATTTGTATAATTGGCTAGGCCAAACTAAAGAATCTTAATCATTAATTTGAATGTGCTTACAGTGGACATTCGGAAAGAATGACTTATAAAACTTATTGCCAATTTAACATTTGATATATTTGTATTTTCTTTTATCACTTTTTTTTTGGATAAGGCAATACCAACCAAACTTTTTCAAACCGTGTTCACATTTTTTTTAGAAATATTCCAGAGTTTATGTAAACAAACGAGTGTATTTATTTTGGTGCTTTGGTTTTGAAATATCGTTGTGATCATATAATATTGGGGGTTATATTCAATGCGTACGAAAAAAGTTAAAAAGTTATCAAATCATAAAATATATTACAATACTTTCTTTTCCACATTTTTTGCAAATGGTAGAATCTTTTTATTTGACGTTTCTTACATATCGGCAATAATCGTGTGATTCAGTAAGCGACAAATAACAGATATCGCTTTTGACTTCATCTACAAAAATTACTTTCTAAGCCAATTTTTCAAATTTTTGAACACCTCTTCTTCTTATGTGGCCATACCAACCCGATTACCGGGTTACGGCCTGCCTTAAAACGTCTCTCCAGGCGCCTCTGCATTGCGCGCGCCTTCTCCAGTTGGTTACACCGAGCGAAGACAGGGCCCCTTCCACTTGGTCTTTCCAACGGAGACACGGTCGTCCTCTCCGCCGACGGCCGCTGACTACCGCATCGAACACACGTTTAACTGGAGCATCCTCGTCCATCCTAACGACATGTCCGAGCCAGCGAAGCCGCTGGATGTTGATACGCTGAGCAACGTCCATGTCGTTGAAGAGCTCATACAGCTCCTGGTTGGTGCGGATGCGGTAGTCATCGCCAACTCGAATCGGACCAAAGATTTTGCGCAGTACTTTCCTCTCGAAAACTCCCAAGGCAGCTGCATCAGTTAGCGACACGGTCCAGGCTTCCGCGCCGTAAAGAAGCACTGGAAGGATGAGTGCCTTGTAGAGTGATATTTTTGTCGCGCGAGAGAGGTCTCTACTTCTCAATTGCCTATTGAGACCGAAATAGCACCTGTTGGCAAGAGTTATTCTGCGCTTGATCTCCAGGCTGACATCGTTGTCGGTGGTAACGGCGGTGCCAAGGTATATAAATTCCTTGACAACATCGAAAGTATAGCTGTCGGCCGTAATCTGGGACCCAAGCCGCCGCACGTCCCTACTTGACGACAGCATATACTTCGTTTTGCCCTCATTTACCGCCAGACCCATTTTCGCAGACTCCCGTTCAATAGCACTGAAGGCCGCGGTGACATCTCGCTTGGTACGCCCAATGATGTCGATGTCGTCGGCGTACGCAAGGAGCTGGACACTCTTGTAGAAGATAGTGCCAGTGCGATGTACGCCGGCCTTCCGCAGAACGCTCTCCATGACGAAGTTGAAGAGGTCGCATGATAAGGGGTCACCTTGTCTGAAACCTCGCAAGGTATCAAAAGGCTCGGAGAGGTCCCTTCCTACCTTGACGGAGCTGCAGGAATTACTCAACGTCATTCTGCAAAGCCTTATCAGCTTCGCAGGGATACCGAGCTCAGACATTGCGGCATATACGCGATCCCTTATTGGGCTATCGAAAGCTGCTTTGTAGTCGACGAACAGGTGGTGAGTGTCGACTTGATGTTCGTGGGTCTTTTCCAGGATTTGGCGCAGTGTGAATATCTGGTCGACGGTGGACTTGCCAGGTCTAAAGCCGCACTGATAAGGTCCAATCAGTGCCTTTGCGAGTGGCTTCAGTCTTTCACACAGTACGCTCGTAAGGACCTTATATGCAATAGGGAGAAGGCTTATACCCCTGTAGTTGGCGCAGATAGTGGGGTCTCCCTTTTTCAGGACAGGACAGAGGACACTGAGGTTCCAATCGCTGGGCATAGCTTCCTCCAGCCATATTCTGCAAATGAGCTGGTGCATGCACCCGACCAGCTCATCGCCTCCGGCCTTAAACAACTCAGCAGGAAGGCCATCAGGGCCAGCGGCTTTGTTGTTTTTGAGTCGCTGTATTGCGACCCTGACCTCGTCATGGCTGGGCGGCGGGATCTCCACGCCGTCGTCATCGATTGGTGCCGGTTCACTTACTTCTCTAGTGGCGGAATTGGTGCCGTCGTCGCCTCGCAATAGCATAGAGAAGTGATGTCTCCATAACCTCAGCACCCCTTGCGCATCTGTCACCAGGTTGCCGCTTTCGTCCCTGCAGGCTGATGCTCCGGGCTTAAAACCTTCCGTCAGACGCTTGACGTTCTTGAAAAATTTTTGAGCATCATTCCTGCGCCTACACATCTCGATTTCCTCACGCTCACGCCTTTCCTGCTCCCTCTTCTTGCGTCTGAAAAGGCGTCTCTCCTCCCTTCTCTTCTCCCTGTATTCCTCAACGATGGCTCGCGTAGCGGCAGTCTGCAGCGTACGTTTGTAGGCGGCGTTTTTCGCTACAGTGGCCGCGCGACACTCCTCATCATACCATTGGTTTCGTTTTGGTGGGCGCTCGAAACCAAGGACGGATTCCGCTGTAGCGCGTAGGGAGTGGGAGATGTTGGCCCATAGTCCACCAACGTCATCGGAGGTAGATGGGGATTGACGGAGCTTGTCTGCGAGTTGAGCGGAGAATGACTCGGCGTCTCGTTGCGATCGCAGCTTTTTGACGTCCAGCTTTCGCTGCGCACTAGGACGCGCTGTTTGCGATGCACTTATGCGCAATCGCACCTTGGCTGCGACAAGGTAGTGGTCCGAGTCCACATTTGGACCACGAAAGGTGCGCACGTCTAGCACGCTGGAAGCATGCCTTCCGTCAATCAGAACGTGATCGATCTGGTTGCGGGTCGACCGATCGGGGGACAGCCAAGTGGCTTTATGAATATCGAGATGCTGGAACCTGGTGCTACAGACTACCATGTTTCGCGCCGCGGCGAAATCGATCAGCCTCAGGCCGTTGGGCGAAGTGGTCTTGTGGAGGCTGAACTGACCGACAGTGGGACCAAAGATACCTTCTTGCCCAACCTTCGCATTGAAATCCCCGAGGACGACCTTGATGTCGTGGGCCGGGCATTTGTCGTACAGGTCCTCGAGTTTCGCGTAGAAGGCATCCTTGACCGCATCGTTCTTCTCTTCCGTCGGGGCGTGCGCGCAAATCAGGCTTATATTGTTGAACTTGGCCTTGATGCGGATTGTGGCTAGCCTTTCGTTCACCGGAGTGAACCCAGAGACGTGGTGACGAAGCCTCTTGCTAATCACGAACCCGCATCCGAATTCGCGCCGCTCCGCATGGCCGCTGTAGTAGATGTCGCAGTGTGCTTGCCTTTTGCACCCTTGTCCTATCCACCGCATTTCCTGGATGGCGGTGATGTCAGCCCTACATTTACTGAGGGCGTCCGCCAATTGGGCAGAGGCACCATCCCTATAGAGGGTCCGGATGTTCCAGGTGCATACCCGTAAATCGTTGTCCATTATTCGTTTGCCGTGGTCGTCAACATAAAAAGGAGTCCTTTCCGAGGCTTGTTTCTTGGCCTTCACTGAATAAGTGTTTTTACGTGGCGGGTTCCAAGCCCTGCGCACAACCCAGATTTAATGTCCAGGGGATTGGACAGCGCCGCACACATTGGTTCACAGACTGGCGGGTGCTAATCTGCTATCCAGAAGGGGCCACGAGGAGGCTGTGTGTCAACTTGGATAAAGCAAGGAACAAGGATCGTTCTGGCGGCCGCCGTGCTGACCACAATCAGAGACTTTGCCTTGTATGCGATAACCCTCCCCTTCCATTTTTGAACACCTTCCCTTTAATCACCAATATGCGAAGAGCAAGCCTATCTAAATCAATTTTTTACAATAATAACACAGAAAAGCCATAAACAGATTATTTTATTAATTGGATATTTATAAAATACTAGTTAGCCTGGCAGACGATCATCGTAAGATTCTCTTACTAGTTACTTAGTTATCTAGACCATCATAAGATTTTTGGATTATTTGACTTTCATGAGAGCTCGCATCTCTAATAAATTCATGCCCCACAGAAACTACATTTCAACCTCTTTGCGACTACGCTTCTGTCTGCACTTAATGTCCAATTCCCGGTGTTAAACAATTTTTACTACTATATTCACGATATTCACAAAAATGCGTATATCTCACGAACCCAATATACACAATCACATCGCAATAGGCTTAAAACCTCCGTATTGACAACTTCTAACACACACAAAAATCATATTTTAAATTCATCAACGCGTTTATAAGAGCACCCGTAACACGTAAAACATTAACATTAGTTAATCTGACAATGTACACAATGCCACGCTACAAAAAAAAAAAATAAAAAAAATTTGCTCAAAAATTAAAAAAAAAAATGTTAGGGGTGGCAACCCTTATAACTTAGGAGTATGCAAAATATACATATGTTGGCCGATTCTTAGACATAACCAATTTGCACACAAAATTTCATGAGAATCGGTCCAGCCGTTTCGGAGGAGTATGGTTACTAACATTGTGACACGAGAATTTTATATATAAGATAATGTTAAAAAAATCAATAATTTTCAAATTTAATTTTTCGGTGCTGGTTTGTAGTCTGTTGAATAAAAATAAGAGTCTCTCTTTTTATGATTCACAAAAGGATAATCCCGTGTTTACCCAAGTACAGCAATCAATTGTTCCTTTCCATAAGTTCTAAACTTTAAAAAATCCAAAGTCGGATTCGGGAAGCATAAAAGGGACTAAAATCTATCAGATCTGTAGTTCTGTATCCTGATAGGACAAATGCATAGCCGATGAAGTTGCTTTAGTAAATTTTTCAAATAGTAAAATAAGTAGTAAAGTATCAAATATCTAGGTACTAGACGTAGGAAGATGTCTGTTATTAGTTTTTAAAGGATTGATGTCTTCTTATCTGTCTTTGTTTTTCTGATCTTTAACTGGCTGATAGCTTGGTACCCGTATCTATTTCCGTTAACCTAATTCAGATAGCGCTAGAAAAAACTTTACTTTGTTAATTTCTGAAACCAGACAATATTTTTTGTTTATTTTGCTTAAATCCTATTTGTCTTTCAGTTAAAGCTTTCTTTGAACAACTGCAAAACTTTATTATCCATAAAGCATATGTCTATTTGTATAACTAAAAAACTTTTATTTTGCTTTCTTGCAGATAATGTGGATCACGAGGAGTCCAAATCTCTTTTTGAGACCAACTACAGTCATATATATTTTATACTGTATGACACATTTATACAGGCTGAGGCGAACCTGAAGCAAAAAGGTAAACCATAGTAAAATTTTGCAGAAAAAGTATTAGTATTAGATTGTATACTTATGTTACCTAAAATATGTTAATCTTTTGGACGCGTGAATTTTAGATACTTACCTTTAAATAAGTATTTTATGCGTTCCAAAAATAGGCAACTTTTTTTTAATGTGCTTAATGTTTATCATGTTTTCTCCTCTGAGGTTGTTCGTTAAAGATTACCGAAAACCAAAAACAACAACCGTTGAAGAATTTTTAATTATGTTTAACGAGAAAATCAAAATTCAACTCATTCTTCTTTTTTCACCCTGTCTCTTTATTATATCTTTACCCCGGCAGAACTTCCGTTTCATATTGGTAAGTCTTTGTGGTTTCTTATTTGACTTTTGCATATACAACTTTGCTTTCAACTCAACTATTCTAATCATATTATAATATATACATACTCAGGTACATATATTGTAACATATGTCGAATAGTTCATTATGTATGTACAACAGTTTCTTCTATGCCTCGAATTGGAAACGTATTCTCTCTTGTACGCTCCTCATGCATCTTATATACATTGCACTCGTCACGTCCATTTGATGCCCATTTAGGCTTAGGCTCCGGCTACATCGGCATTTTTCTGCTCGTTTGCTTGTCTCCCTGTTTGCTCATTTCCCTATTGACCATTCTCATTTGCCTTGCCAGCGATTATCGCTAATGATGCAAATTAATTATATATATATCTAACGTTTCTTTTTGTTTTGACCTTTAACCAGTTCATAAGGCGCATCGTGAAGAACTGGACGGTTCACTATGGCTACTCGAGAAGATACTGTGCCTGCTGCCAGAGCTACTGGCGCGTCGCTGGCAATGCCACTCCCTAAGCCGAATTATGGCCAAGTTGTTGCACTTGGGCAACTCACCCAAGCTAAGGCGGGAAGGTGTCAGGTAAATTTTTGTAGTTGCCTAACTATTAAACCAGCAAGCCTTTATCAAATCAATCTCTTATTACTTTGCAGATTCTTTTTACTTTGGTATCAGACTCTGGGCGAGAATGCACCTGGCTATGTGCATGCCATGTATGCGGATCTGATACCCGGCCTTATTGTGCCTCAGAAGGGCAGCGTCGGTCCTGATACAGACTTTACCACCTCTGACTTTCTCAATCATCCAAACATGAAGGCAGATGGTGGCATGGCTTCAGTTTTTCACGATAATGCCTTTTCACATCCTGTGCAATGCTCAGAAGTTATTGCGCTGCTGCCGCCCTCTTCTAACGAGAAAACAGCGCCACCGGATCCTCGCGATGGACTGGAAGTGTTGCTAAATAGCATGGTACAAACAGCTGCTTGTTTGCGCTGGCGCGACAATCGTGCACAGAAGGAACATCGCGCTTTTGCCTTTCTGCTGCAACGTTTTAAGGAGGTCTTTCTGCCAGTGTTTTCGCCGAGCTTTGATAGCAGCATGTCAATCTACAATCCACGCTTGGAACTGCCCGTTATGCGTTCAATTAACAAGAAAGAAGAAGTTATGGCCTCCTGCGTTGTGGTGCTAATCAATTGGGTTTCCCGCTTTACACATGAGCGCTTGCTAAACCATCGCTTGGACTGTGCTTTGCACATCGAAGATGTGGACCAGGTGCGCCTGCAGGGTTATCAACAAGCACTGATTGTGCGCGATGTGTTTTATGTAACGCGCGAGAATATAAACTTTGTGCATGAGGTTTATCGTCAGGCATTTTTGCTCAACTTTACCTCCAAACCACAAATCGAAGCCATACGCACGGCTATAGCCGTGTATAGAGACTGGATGACTGGTGGCACGGCGCCTCCTTTTCTGCTAGAGCCGGATGATGAGCGTGCTAGCAGCCAACAGCATTTAAACTCAAATGCTGGTGGTACACCGCGTAGCCAGCGATTGAGAACACCTTCGTATGTGGGCGCCATGCAGGGAGGTAAGGATAATGTGCTAGTGCGTGCTGGCATGCAAAATGTGCTTCAGGTGTTTGTCACGAATGCTGCAAATGTGTTTCTGGTTAATACTGCACATTTAAATATATGCTTTCCAACGCGCACAAGGGACTATCGCTCTACACCGCTGCAGGAGCAGACAGAGATATGCAAAAAGGTGCTCAATGTGTATCGCACTATGGTTATGAATACACGAATGGAGCCGCGTACTTGGGAGCAGCTGCTTTTGGTCCTGCTACAGGTAACATCTGTGGTGCTGCACCAAAATCCACCGCCAAACGGCTCCAAGAGTGCTAATTTAGGCGGTATTTTGGGCTCAGCTATATTCCAAACGCTTATTGTAACCTGGATACGAGCTCACACCAATGTGCCCGTTAATGTGGTGCTTTGGGAGAAGTTTCTCACCGTGCTGCAGTCGCTTACACACCGTGAAGAGCTAATTGTGGAATGGAATAAAACTATACAAACTCTCACAAGAGTCTTTTCGCGCTATACATATGGTATTAACCTGCTGGATTTGCCATTGGATCGTATGGCTGAAAGCCGTGGAAAGCGTTTGCGTATTGGCAGTGTCTGGCAACAGTCAGGGGGATCAACTACCAATACTGCACAAGGTACCGTCTCTAGCAGGGACAGAGAACGCGAAAGCATTGCGGAATCGAATAGCAGTCGCTCGGATGAGACCTCACAAGCTGGAGTAGGTGTACCGCAGCGTAGTATTAGTCGAACACATCACCACTCGCAATCCCAGGGCGGCGGTGTGGGCGTTAACGCCCTGCGACCCGTACCGCTCACACCCATGCTTAGTCGCAGCTACAGTGAGGGCAGCCTGGTATCGGCGGCACGTAATTCGCGAATGCGACGCAGGCGGAATCAAGGCACAAAAGCGGCTATCCCACCAGCGCCCACTATACCCAGCTCTGTAGAACATTCGTTGAATGCCTTGTTGGCGCAGCAACCCAGCGTAGAGCTGGAGGTGCAGCTGTTATGCGCTAATAATGCAACGCAGGACATGCGGCGAGCCATGTCACTAGACTCTTTGGCGCCAAACACAACACGCAAGCGACGGCGGCGACGGCGATCACAAAATGTAGACGACATTGATGGTGCGAATGATTATAACGACCAAGATAATGAGAGTGGGCAAGATTCACGTACGCCTTCTCCAACGGCTAGCAGTGGCATTGAAGGCGGTTCCATGAAGGATGCACAAATGCAAATTGATGTTTTGGCGGTTGATACTGGCAGCTTGGAGGATGGAAATTCAGGCAGTTATGGCTCTGGCAGCGGTTCAGAACGTCGCTCTATAATATTAGGTGGCACAGCTACCGGCTGGCTGCCCGACTCCACGTCTATTATGTGGAAGCGTATGCTGGGTGCACTGGGAGATGTTAATCGCATACCCAAGGCGGAACTGCATGCACAAGTCTTCAAGCATTTGCTTGAGATGACCAATAACTTGATTAAAATTAAACAGAATCAGGGCATTTCCACGGACAATCAAAGTACACCGGCACCACCTACACTAGTGCCACCTATTGGTATTGTAGCGCCCTGGTGCTACGGTGCCTTAGCACTTGAACGATCCTTTAAGAAAGGTAAGCTGTGGGCCTTGCAGTTACTCTGTGCTTTGGCCTTGCAGGGCGCTGTTAGTGGCATGCAACAGCTGCCGGTTTTCTACTATGCGCTGCATCAGATACTTACCGGAGAAGATCGTGATTTAATTTATGCAATACTGAAGCATCTAGAAGGACCTCGTTTGCTGAGCTTGCTGCTGCCTGGGCATACATTGCTTTTGTTGGACATAGTGCACGCGAGCGCTATTTTGCTAACTTCGTTGGAGGTAAATCGCAGCACACCACGTGCTGAGGTAGCCGCCTTATTAGGTTCCTTGCTTTGCTATCCACCTTCGTTGCTGCCGCGCCCTGTACTGCAGCCCTCGCCGCAGCAGTTTAATATAATGGAATGTCCAGACTTACAAGATCATATACTAAACATAATGTTGCGCTGTGCACGTCGGGAACCCTCGGCCAAGGCGCGCTGCATTGCACTCTGCCAGTTGGGTCAATGGATATTGTTAAGACTGTCCCAGCCTACAACAGGCGCGCGTGGCAGTCAACAGCAGCGTAGCAATTCCTTCCAACAGGCTGTGCCTCATCCTGCAGGAATGGTACCAAAAGAAGCGACACAAATCTTTAATCCACGCATACGCGAGGCACTGCAAGTGTTGTTACAGGCCTTGCAATTTAAGCATCATACCATTGCAGTCATAGCTGTGGACTCCCTAAAACTCTGTGCCGAGCGAGGCCAGCAACTGGCGGCAATTGAGCGTGCTCCACAACTTATAATTACTGCACTCTGCAAGGCACTGGAAATACAAAATGTAAGCAAGCCCAAGGATGCCGACAAGGTAGTGCTTACAGCTTTGATGCTGTGCCTAGGCGAGTACTGCATGGCTTTTCCCACTGCACTGATGCTTGCTCCGATTAATGAGCAGGGTGATACGCTCTTGCTGCAAGTATTACGTAGTTTGCTTCAGGTGGCTTCTGGTGCGCCACGTCATGACCGCGTCAAATTGACAGCAGACGATGACTTTGACATGCATATATCCAGCGATGACTTGCAAGGGGATGGACGCCTGCCTGAGGCTAACTTTCAGACATCGGAAACTATACAGGCCTGCATAACAGCCATACGCTTGTGTGCAAAAGCTGTGGCCATGCATTTGGTAACGCATTTGGGTCACTTTCCCATGGGCATTGGGGCCTCTCGACTCAGTTCCATGGTAGAAGAGCAGGATGACACATACAACACAACTGGCAGCCATGTTGGTTCCATAGATGCACGCCGCGATTCTGTTGAGCTGCCTTCGGTGGTCAATGCGCAAAACATGCAGCTCTTCATGGTGAATCCAGGTCTCGTGGCCAGTTTTATAGAGCTACCCACACTAAAGCTGCCTGGTGGTGGCATTACAGCGGGCTTGGTAACTGCTGAAAAGCAGGTGCGCGTACTGTTGCGCGATTTAAACGGTAAGGCTTGTTGGGATGCCTCCATACTCTATTCCGACCCACGAAAGACCGAGCCGAGTCAGCCGTCTCACAGTGCAGAGCGTTATGATCGACCTCCACGCGCCACGGCGCAGCCCATGGACTCGTTGATATCTTCTATGGTGGGGCTGGAAATGAAGGCACCTCGTCACACATTGCGGCACAGACCGCCAGGCGTGCTTCCCCTGGCTAAGGATCTGGCACCCGATCTAGACCAATTGGACGACATGCTGGGATATATAGGCCATACGAGTCCTGAATGTTTAGCACCAAATGTCACTCAACTAAATGCGCCCACATCTAGTCCGCTGAACAGCAGTCAAGAGGCAAAAGCCATCTCAATACTACTTAATCAACGTTCGCTGGAACAGGAGTTTGTAGGGCACTCATCGCAGCATTTGCCTACGGTGCTAGGTCGCGCTGGTTCCAGTTCTTCGTTGCAACAACATGATCAACGTTCGTTACATTCAGCTTCGGCTGAGCAGCATTCTCACGCTTCCTTTGACTCTTTTACTGGCGCTGGCAGCCTATCGGGACGCACGGAAACGCCCTTCCAATATTGCCGCTTACTCTTTGCTCACCTCGGCCTGGCTGGATGGGAGCGACGCTCACGCACGCATTTGTTGCAGCGCAGCGAGAAATTGCTGCGTGAATTGCGCAATGTGGATTTGCAAAAGTGCCGGGAAACTCACAAAATGGCTGTTATCTATGTGGCCGCCGGTCAGGAGGACAAGAGCAGCATTTTGCGTAATACCAGCGGCAGCAGCATGTACGAAATGTTTGTGTCTGCTCTAGGCTGGGAGATCGATCTGGAGACTCATAACGGTTTCCTTGGAGGCTTACCACGACAAGGATGCGGCGCTACGGCACCCTACTATGCCACGCCTTTTCTAGAAGTTGTCTATCATGTGGCCACACGTATGCCATCGGATTCTTCGGAAGCCATGCTGCTCAAGACGCGTCACTTGGGTAACGATGAGGTGCATATTGTGTGGAGCGAACATCATCGCGATTACAGGCGCGATATATTGCCCACGGAGTTCTGTGACGTACTGATTGTTGTCTATCCGCTGCGAAATGGCCTGTTTCGTGTGACCGTCAATCGTAAGCCGGAGGTGCCTTGGTTTGGACCATTGGCCAATGAGAGTGTGGTTAGCGGTGCCTGTTTGGCCATACTTATACGCGCTACGGCTGTAAATGCTAGCCGCACCAAGCGCGCAGCTTTGCCGTTGTATCAGCAATTGTAAGTAGAGATTAAATAAATGTATTTCTTGATATTTGTTCAACCAAAACTTTCTTGTTTTTCAACAGCTACGAGGAACGTAATCGGTCACTGGACAGCGTATCGTCACGCTACAAGGAGAGCACAACGTTTGAGGACTTTGCAAGTCGCATTTACAATCCTATGCCAGCGTCATCTATGGGAACTTTGCGGGAGTCTACCACAAGCAGTGCAGCGCCACTAGCTGCAGCACTTATAGATCACAATCGTTCTTCTGTCAAGGGTAGATATTGTAACAGATAATGTATTAAAGCAAAAATTAATGAAATTGTGTTTTAGGCTGGGTTCAAGCTTCCGTTGATGCAAACTACAAAGATATTCCACTTGGCATTGCACCTTCGGCTTCGGCTGGCTCTACAGCAGCCATGGAGGCCAGTGCTGCAGCATCGGCATCGCCGCGGGGTGGTCGCAAGTTGGGAGCACCTTTTAAAAGTGCACCAAAGAAACATTCATTGCAACAGTCTGTTAGCAGTGGCAGCGTAGTAACGCCTCCAGGGAGTCCCACCCTGCCGCTACGCCGTTTTAAGTAATCCCGATTATTTACGAATTGCTTGTTAACTGTGTTGTTTTCTTACTAACTGAACCCAATCCCCCTAAAACCGGGTTAGTTTATTAGTCGCAATAAGGCGAAATTCTGTTGAATTAAAAAGTATTGCAAAATGTTTCCTGTTATTATTGTAATTTATTTTTGATGCTAACCCTAGTACGTAAATATGTATAACATACCTATATTAGTTATTTACATTGTATTACCTATTTAAATTATTTATTTGCTTCGCAACTTATGCTAACCTCTTAAGCTACAGTATGTCAAGAAACTCTTTACACACTGAAAATAAATTTTATTTTTTAACTTTAGATACGAATATAAAGGCTTTTTATTTGAAATTATAAAGTTTTTTTAATGGATAACAATTTAGTGATATGTCTTAAGTAATACGCAAAAACAAAAAATGGAAAATTATAAATAGACAACTTATAAATCAACAAAAACAATCATGACTCATTTTTGACACTGTCAAGAAACTCTTTACACATTTCGTTTTCGACATCTGTTTTGATCTAATTCTAGGAAAAAACTGTACTTTATAGTTAGCTTTGCTTATTGCGTTGTTGAATGCTGCTCTGTTCTTGGTTTGCTTTTAATTTGGTTGTGAAATTTAGACCGGGTCACATGTAAAGACGATTTTCTTAAATTTTTAAAATGACTGGCAAACGATTGAGTTTTGACCTAATCCAACTGATATACTATCATCATCAGTTGGGCAAATCTGTTGCGGACTTGGTGAAAATGTTTGCAGTTTCAAGGAAAACTATTTACAATGTCATAAATCGCGCCCAAAATGATGGGAGACTCGAGTTAAAACATGGAAGTGGCCGTAAAAGGAAGATTGGCAAACGAGCGGACCGCCTAATCATGCGGAAGATTGACCAAAATCCGCAAATTTCCGTAAGGACGCTTGCCAAGGAGCTTGAGGAAGAAGGTGACTTGGTTGTGTCACATGAAACCATACGTCAGGCCATTTTACGGCATAAGTACTCTTCAAGAGTGGCAAGAAAGAAACCGCTGCTTTCGTCGATTAACGTGGAGAAGCGCTTCACTTTTGCTGTATGCATGGTGGAACAAAAAAATGAATTTTGGAATGACGTCATATTTTGTGACGAAACAAAAATGATGCTGTACTACAATGATGGTCCACCCAGAGTATGGCGAAAGCCATTAACTGCGTTGGAAAACAAAAATATTATTCCGACAGTAAAATTTGGAAAACTTTCGGTCATGATTTGGGGGTGCATTTCTAGCCGAGGAGTTGGAAATCTGGCATTTATTGAAAATACCATGAATGCCGAACAGTACCTCCAAATTTTAAAAACAAATTTGGGTCCCAGTGCTGAAAAATTTGAACTAATAAAGGACAATAAGCCAAAATTCAAATTTTATCAAGACAATGATCCTAAACATAAAGAGCACAAAGTGCGGATGTGGTTGCTTTTTAACACTGGTGGCGTCATCGATACACCACCCCAGAGTCCCGATCTTAACCCTATTGAAAATCTGTGGGCCCACTTGAAGAAAAAAGTGGGAAAAAGGCAGCCCAAAGATAAAAATCAACTAAAGGAATTTATACTGGATGAATGGCAAAAGATCCCCCTTGAGTATGACCTACAGAAGTTGATCCATTCGATGAAGAAACGGCTCCAGCATGTAGTCAATGCTAAGGGAGGACATACTAAATATTAAAATTAGTTTAATTCGATGTATAGTCGCCGAAAATTTTGAATTTATGGCTGTGTAAATATTTTGTGTAAAGAGTTTCTTGACAGTGTCAAAAATGAGTCATGATTGTTTTTGTTGATTTATAAGTTGTCTATTTATAATTTTCCATTTTTTGTTTTTGCGTATTACTTAAGACATATCACTGAATTGTTATCCATTAAAAAAACTTTATAATTTCAAATAAAAAGCCTTTATATTCGTATCTAAAGTCAAAAAATAAAATTTATTTTCAGTGTGTAAAGAGTTTCTTGACATACTGTATGTTGTTGTACTCGTATATGGATGGCTCTTATGCATTAGCGTGTAAATAGAAATCAAAGATATATATTTATTTCGCCTTGGTACTGCTTAGCTCGCTTAAAGTTTGCTAAAAATTTACGTCCACTAATATTATTTTAAATTGTATGTTTGATTTTTTTGCATCTATAATATTATGTATTTTTATTTCATAACGTATTTTTAGTGCACTTACATTTGTATTGAATTTGGTGTTTATTTTTACTACGGCTTTGTTGACGCATTTGCTTACTCAGCTCAGTTATCTTAAATGTTGTTTTACACTTGTCAACGATACGATACATTGAAATTAAAAAGCATAAAGTATATAAGTGTTATAAACATAGCAACAAAATCAAAATTCGAATAACTTTCAAATTATGTAACAACTAAAGTGCAGTGGCTCTTTTGAGGAAATTATTTTTTATTATCTATATATTTGTGTATTATATAATGAACTCTATGTATAGTAACACAGTGATAAGTATTCAAATGCTGATGGCAATCATCGCATTAAAAAGTTGAAATAACCAATGTTTGTTCAATCAATCAATTTTAAGAATAATGTTTATCAGTTGTGAAAATATTTAATTAAATTTTATACTTCAAAAACAAAAATATTTTTATTGAGCAATGTTAAGCAATGTTTAAATTATACGTTTAAAATTTAATTGCAATGCGATTTTCAAGCACAAATATTTTATGAAGCTAAGTTTAATTTAGAAAAAATAATAAAACGTTTAGTCTAAGATAATTCTTTTATACAACAATAAATTAAAACGATAATAAATTTAAAAGAAATAATGTGTACAAATCTAAGTTGGACAAAAAAAGTTACATTGGTGTCATTGCTAAATGATATAAAATCCAAGCTCAATATATTTATATAATATACACACATTTGAGACAGAACAAATACAAATTTGTTTTCTGAAAAGTAAAGAAACTTTTGTGTGCTCCTAGTTGCTGCATTGGTTTCCAATGTTTGGCTAGCAATTAATACTCTGAAAAAAATTGTCTATCTCAGCAAGCCTTATTTGGAGAAAATTTTCAATTATATTTTTATAAATTAGACAGAGCATGGCCTGGCGTTCTGCTGGTACAGACAATGAGGATCTTATACGTCAACTTTGGGATTATCGCGTTATAACCTCAGAGTCTGTTGCCAGAGCAATGGCAGCAACAGATCGTAAATACTATTCACCAAGAAATCCGTATGTAGATATGCCACAACCCATTGGTTACGGCGTTACAATAAGTGCACCACATATGCATGCCTTTGCTTTGGAATCATTGCTTAATCACTTGAAGCCTGGAGCGCATGTGCTGGACGTTGGATCAGGTTCCGGATATCTGACAGCCTGTTTTTATCGTTTTATAAAGCAAATGGGTGAACATCATAATACGCGTATTGTTGGAATCGAACATCAGCGGGAATTAGTTGAATTAAGCAAGTTGAATTTGAATTGTGATGATCCGAGCATGTTGGATTCTGGTATCTTAACGATTGTCGAAGGAGATGGACGCGAGGGCTATTCAGATCATGCTCCTTACGATGCCATACACGTTGGTGCTGCTGCTTCTAAAACGCCTAAGGAATTGATTAATCAGTTGGCAAATGGCGGAAGACTTATATTTCCAGTAGGTCCCGAATATGGGTTACAGTTTATGCAACAGTATGATAAGAATGAAAATGGTAAGGTAAACATGACGCGACTTCAGCCTGTTAAGTACGTGCCTTTGACAGATCTGCAATAGCAATAAATTGTGGATGGTGCCGCTTTCCTATATAAAGATATGCTTAAGGTTTGATTTCTTTAAATAAAAAAGTAACAAAAGTATCTTACATTTAAGTTTCCGTTAAAGAAAAATACAAAAATTCGAACAGATGTGTGAATTTTAAGCTCTGTAAGAGCGATAAATGTCTTTCGTCGAGTGTTAGATTCTGCAGCCGGGTTTTTCAAGTATTTGCCGTAATAAAATGAATTTGTGTAAAAAGGAAAATTTCACAAGAGAGGTCATACTGAACTTATTGGCGTGACAACGTCTTAAATTAGGTTGTGGCTCGGAGTCACTCATGAAAAAGTGTAACGCCCGGTAACGTTACGGTAACGCCCGGTAACGTTACGGTGAGTCACCGAACGAGAGGCAGGCAATCTGCAAATGCATACTTGTAATATGAACTTCCATCGTAATCTGCAAATGCATACTTGTTATATGAACTTCCATCTCCGCATGTATGTCACCTATCATATATAAAATATATACATGATAAACATGATAAATGATATATTCTCTTTATTTTATGCCTTCCATAATAAATTATAAATGCCTCATGCCAGCAATATATACATACATATAATAACATAATATATATAGAAAATATATCAATAATATTTCTATTAATGTTATATATCATGCCTTCACATTGAAAATTCTTACATGATATGTTTATGTTTTTTATCTATTATTTATTATTTATTATCTACTGCCGAGAAAATTTTATTTTATTAAGAGATACGAAAACGTAAAGTCTGACAACTCGTTTCTTAATTTCATGAAATATACATATAATCTTGATTGCGTATCAAACGTTTCTAAGTCAACTACGTTAAAAGAAACAACCATCGACTTGACTTTCGCAAGACACATTACAGCAGAAACACTTCTCTTCATTTCCTATTTCTCCTATCATCGTCCTATCCTCAACAAAATCTCTCAAATAGGAATTAGTTAAGTTTTAGTTTACATGTACAATGTTTTAGTAAAGAAAATATATTTCTATAGTTAAAATTTGGGCAATTCTCATTTTCATTCAATTCCTTATTCCTATTGTGCAATTTAATAATATTCATATCAATAAATATTCTACCGAGAAAAAGATGTTGTCACGTAAAATCTTCGCCCGTAAAACCGACTTTACAGGCAACAGTTTTATTTATCTACTGCCGAGAAAATTTTATTTTATTTTTTAAAAAAAAACTTGCGACTCCACTATGTTAAAGGTGATATTTGTAATTTGTCTTTTCGTTGATTTCGTTTGTTTAATAAATTTCGGGTTTCATTGAAATTTAATTTTTTCTAGTTAATAAAAAAATAATTTGCTTAGCACGTGGCACAAATATTTATTAACTTTAATTTTTTATGTCTTGTAACAAAAAAAATGTTCTTGGCACGTGGCAACGAAAGACACAAAATTTTTACGTCGACTGGCGGCGGTTTCGAATCGGATTCAGAAAAAAAAGAGACTGAAGCAGGCTGCAGCAGCTCTTTTATAGCTGCCGGCCCACCGAAATCCACGCCCTAAAGGTGGTGGCGATCGAGCTCAACCTGCTGACATATTGAGCTTTTAGTGTCGGACTAAAGCTAATCGGCAGAGTGAAAAGATTATTTCATTTTTCTCTAAAATCAATGGCACAGCCATTACAAGCCACATATAATAATTTCGACTTTACTCTTCGTGTTGGCTTTATACGAGATACTTAGGATCTTCACTCATAGGAAGCAAAGCCATAGAATGGAGACCGTTTAATCAGTTGGAAGATCTCGAATACACAGACGATCCATGTTTATTATGCCATAAGTGCTCCGATCGCCAAGACAATCTTGAAAAAATCAACAACTGCTCGCGTAAAGTTGGATTGGAAATTAATAGCTCAAAAACGAAAATCATGTGCAGCGGATACGCTGCCACTACGGATCCCAATATTACACTACAGAATAAAAGGTTGGATAGCATTCGATGTTTGTGTATCTGGGCAGCGTAGTTACCAACAAAAGCGGTGCGGACGGAGACGTCATCACGCATTTGCAAAGTGAGATCTGCTTTTGCACAATTGGGCCCCATATGGAAATCTAGCCAACTTACCACCAAAACGAAACTTCGCATTTCCAACTCTAACGTGAAGTCTGTGCTCTTTTACGGGTGCGAATCTTGGAAAGAAACATCCAGCATACATTTTCAAATTCACGTGTTTGTAAGCCGGTGTCTAAGAATAATTCTGCCAATTTAGTGGCTCCAAAGAATTTGAAACAATGATCTATAGTCACGCACCGAGCAAACACAAGTAGAGTATGATATCAAACGCCGCAAATGGAACTGGATCGGTCATGGGTCTCCAGCTAGGACATGGAGGCGTACAATCGAAGCAGAAATGCCAATTATACATGGAATGACGTCAACGATATTAATGCGCATAATAAAGTTAGATTTAAGTTGATGGTTGAGCTCCACTTAGAAATCTAGATTTCCTAGTACTAGTTTAAAACGCGAATTAAATCTTGTGCGCATTTTCTAGTTGGTCTTTGCTTAATAAACCATTTCTTTAAATCATTTAAAACTCGCACACAAAAAGTAGAAGAGAAAAATCGGGTAAGCGACTTTTAGATACCCTGAACTCTTCTAACAAGCTAATTAATAAATAATGTTTTAATTGGACTAAGTGATTAGGTATAAAAAAAATTCAATACACAGGGTGTATAAAATTTTCGTTTGTTGCTTAGTAAGCAATAGTAGTAGGCTATTTTTCTAAAAAGCGACATACATATATAATTTTGACTTAAATTTTCATTATTTTAATTCATGTTTCGCAAAATAAACACAAAATCTCTAGTTTTGACAAAAATAAATTTTTAGTTTTTTTTAAATAAAAATTTTTGGTTATAAATTTTTACGGCAAAATAACAAAAGAAAGATGACAATGCCTAAGAAACTGTTGTCAAATGCGCATGGGCTCAATCGAGTATTGGCCTGGACTTGTCAGAGACGCTCATATGCCTCACAAGCTATGGCCTCCATGTTGCACCTGCAACAGATGGATACTTGTGCGGCGCAGCCCTCTCGTGGTCTAGTTTTAGGCGTGTATGCAGATGAGGAGGATAAAACGGATGCTGGCGTATTAACTCCAACCGCTTGGCGTTACAATGTGGACATGACCAAGAATCGGCTCAAAGAAATGCTGCAAATGTCGGGACCCATGCCAAAACGCGGTGAGGCACGATTATTATTTGCCGTGGAACCCGCAAGGCAACCTAAATACTCGGCGGTGGCTGTTGTGGGCTTGGGCAAGGAGTGTCTCGGGTATAATCCCTATGAGGCGATGGATGAACAAAAGCAGGCAATACGTCGCTCTGTAGCAATGGCCTGTTGTGAGTTGTCCGAATTGAAAATCGATCGCATTGAAGTGGAGAGTTGTGGACATGCTGAATCGGCTGCCGAGGGCGCAGCTTTGGGTACTTGGGTGTATCAAGAACTGCGTTCACAAAAGTCGCGCATCTTTGTACCAGCCGTAGATTTGTATTCCAACCCTGATGAAGTTTGCGATATTGAGGGGTGGCGTGTTGGCTTACAAAAAGCGGCGGCACAAAATCTTACGCGGCAGTTGCAGGAGACGCCAGCGAATTTATTAACGCCCACAGCTTTTGCGCAGCATGTCGTGGATCTTCTATGTAAATCTGGCGTAAATGTGGAAGTCAAAGTTGAGGGTTGGGCAGTCACAGTCTATGCATGCATTTCTAGCAGTTGCTAAGGCCTCCTGCGAAACACCCGTATTCTTGGAGCTTAGTTACTATGGTACTTGTGCCGATGAGCGACCTATTGTGTTGGTCGGTCAGGGCATAACCTTTGATGCAGGTGGACTATGCATAAAGAAGAAGAATGAACTCTTCAACATGCGGGCTGATATGACAGGAGCAGCTGTTGTGGTGGCTACTATGCGTGCTGTGGCCAAGATGCGTTTGCCGGTTAATATTCGCGGACTCATACCTTTGTGTGAGAATGTTGTTGGCTGCAATGCATTTCGACCCGGAGATATGGTCAAGTCTATGAATGGCAAGCACATTGAAGTGCAATGCACTGACCATGAGGATGTGTTGGTTTTAGCTGATGCACTGCTCTATGCCCAAAACTTTTGCCCGCGCCGCGTTATCGACATTGGTACTACCTCGGGCTATATGCGTCAAGCACAGGATGAGGCTGCATGCGGAATTTTCACCAATTCTGAAATACTTTGGCAGCAGGTCAAGCATGCCAGCATGCATACTGGCGATCGTGTCTGGCGTTTTCCCCTATGGAATTATTACTCCAATGCTGTAACCGCTGGCCCACGCAGTGACGTACAAAACTATGGTGCTGGGCGTGGCGGTCGACCCTGCAAGGCTGCGGCATTTTTACGCGAGTTTGTGCCATGTGGTCAGTGGATGCACATTGATGCTACCAATGTCATGACTACCATGCATGGCTACTAATGGGCTTGACTTTGAGTATTTGCGCCGTGGCATGGCTGGACGGCCTACTCGAACGCTAGTCGAGTTCGTAGCACAGTCGATTTGCAAGGACACTGCTCCACAACATCCAGCTTAAGCATTGTTTTTTACTTATAAATGTTTTTAGTAAACTATAATAATATTATTATTTTAGTATATGTATGTATATGTATGTAGTCAACATTTTGTTAATTGCTGAAAGTAAAATATATGATTTGGTTGCAAAATTTTATTAAAATAGTATCAATTTCATACAGTGTACACTTGGGTATCAACACCGTGATGCCCTTACCATAGAGTCAAATTATTTTTTCAGAAGAAATAACCACCTGACAACAGAAACGATAAAAATAAAACTATCTACTTTTTATTTAGTTTTTTTCTTATTAATATGTTATTGATTTGTAATATAATAGATTAAAAAAATTGAAAAGTTTTCAGCTAAATTGGGCTATTAAAAAATTAAGTAGCGATTGTTTTCCTGAGTTCCTTGGCATAGCAGGCCACAAGAGTTAGAGACTTAAAAATTTATAAACAGATGCAATAAATATTTTGAGAAAATTTTTTGGAGGAGGTAACGGCTTCGCTTTGATCACAATGTTTTAAGTACAATTTTTTTACGTTACCTTTATGTTATTTTTATAACTTATTACAAGGCTAAAATTGGGAGCTAAAAAGCAAAGTTTCTTAAAAATTATTTTTGTGTATCTTCTCGGTTCATCTTCATCGCAATGTTCAATTTTCGTGGCGTTTTATATTCACCTAACTTAATTATTAATACCCTAAAGTGGGGATTCTTTATTCAAAATAGTTCCTGCAAGACGGGAGAAAAGGTAACAAACCGTCTGCTAATGGCCGATTCAGCAGAGGTTTTGTCCATTATTACTAACCAGTATAATCTTTTTATTGAGAAACTTTACCTGAATCACATTGCTATTTGAATTGACGACATGAACACGTTCAATATAGATAGTCAGCATTAGCTAAAAGAATTTTTTCAGTCTTCACAAAACGATGAAATTTTTTAAATTTTATTTTAATGGGTACAACAATGCCCTATTGAACTTAAATTATCGGGTTTTTCAATAGGGACGCTACAAAAGTAGCCTAATAGGGACAGCAAACGGCGCCATAATTTTTCCCGCTCTCTAGACATTTCTCTTCAGTAAGGTTTGCCATTTCATCATGGAAAGATACACGACCCAACAACGAGTCGAAATGATTAAAATTTACTACCGAAATTCGGAGTCAGTGGCCTCAACTTTAAGAGCGCTACGTCCAATTTATGGTCGTCATAATTGTCCTGAAATATTTGAATCCACAGGCACAGTAAAAAATGTTTTCGTGCCAGTGAGATAAAAAAGTTTCCGTAGTGTCGAAAATATTGCTGCCGCTAGCGCATCAATTGAGAAAGACCCAAATCAGTCACTCACACGTCGTTCTCAAGCGTTGGGCATCTCTGTGACGTCGCGCAGTGGCTCAAAAGCTGAAAATCCTTTGCAAAAATCATATCTTCTAAACAAATTGAGATATTTTTATGAATTAAATTGCAATTGAAAGAAAAATCTTTAGGCTTTAAAATAAGTATTCTCACATGGTGATACGATATCTACGAGTTGCGCAATTTGTTGTTGAAGTTGGATTTTGTGGCCTGTGCAATATTCGCTCTTGAACAATATGTACATATTTTTTGCATATTTTCTAAACCAATTAAGATATTTTAATAAAATAAATTGTAGTTATAAGGAATATGTTCAGGCTTTAAAATAAGTACTCATATGTGATGATACGATGTCTAAGAGCTGCGCAATATGTTGTTGAAGTTGGATTTTGTTGCCTGTGCAATATTCGCCATATTTATGAAGAAAATTTTAATGCTATATTTGTTCACATATCAGCAGTATTTTGTAAAATAATCATCTACATTTACATTTGAGGGGATATCTAAAAGACTTAACATTCTGTATTGGCAATGATATTCTATTATAGATTGGCCATGTGCCAAAATTTTGTGAAGTGTGGGAGTTAGTTTCTTTCCCGGATATTTTTCCAGTAGCAGCTCTGCAGTTTTAGTCGCATATTCACCAAATTTACTGCCGTTAAATTTTTTCTTACAATTCAGAATATTTAAAATAGTACCCAATCTTTTAATAATATCTTCATCCACTCCAGTTATTTCTGACGTAGTTTTGTGTTCTTCAAAGAACTTGCGGGATGAGTTTCCATCAGTTGTATTACCATATCCATATTTGGGGCAATCGACTTTCAGTCCAAGTTTCTTATTAAAATCTTCTTGTATTTTATTTTCCAGAAACTTTGTTTTTCTTTATCTGGAGTGTTGTCCTTAAATGAATCCATGCATCTAGCTCTGGCGTGCAATGGAGAAATACCAAATTCCAGATTTTCCTCTTCAATAATAGAATTATCCAAATTTTGAAAATCCTTTTGTGTTTTTTTACAAAAAGCACATGTCAAAGTTGATTTAGTGTTCCAAACATTTGGCAGGTCTTCCTCTCTTTCGGTGCGTAGACGTTTGAGGTTCTTCTGGCAAAATGTCAATAAGGGTAAGTCCTTTTAGCCAGTTTTCGTGTCTCCTAACAAAGTTTTCTTTGCAGCGACTACAGTTTTGCCAATTTACTTTTATTTGGGCGTAAATAAGAGAAAGTTTAGCTTTTAAATCATCAAACTTATCTATATTTGCTTCCTCAACGTTAAGTTCTTTCACGATTGCCGAAACGAACTCCTTCGGAGTTATGGAGTTTCTGAACAACTCAAATAATTTTATGTTTTCCAAAGACATCGTTTTACTTATAAAATCACTGCTTGCGAATTATATTTAAAAATACTTTTTACTGCAATGTGTGTTCTTTTAAAGTTAAAATTCTATATATTCAGGCAAATATATACAAATATTAAGCCTTTATCCAAAAAGTAACAGGTACAAATTAAATTATATTATATCTTTTACAACTACCTGGAAATACAAAAAAGGATTGATCAACCCTTTTTTTCAAATGTCACAGGTAGACTATTTTTTTAAGTCAAAATATAAGCAAACAACTCTCAATTTAATGCCTGCATCTAGTGCATATTCTTCTTCTTATACCTGCGGCAGTATATTTTGTAGTTGGGTTTCCAGGCTTTTACTGGTCTTACAGCCAAACACGCAAATGCACGCAAATAATCTTTTTAGAGTAGGTAAATAGATTAATAACAAACATATTTACGTTAAAAACAAAAAATACAGAAAATTGGGTTTTTTTTTATTTTCTTCCAAAGTTGAAAAAGTGGCCAAAATATAGTGGTTTAGGCAAACGGAAATAATGAAAAAACTAGAAAAGATTGAAGCTGTTTTTTTTTTGTTTATGTTTAAATTTTATATACCTTTTTATAGAAACAAAAAAAAAGCAATTGGCCTCATAGTTTTTTTACAAAGCAACTTTAAACATTAACTTTTATTCCAAAAGTTAAAATATTTTTTATAGTTGAAAATTTACTCAACTTTGAGCGGCTGTAGGAACTAAACTATTCTGCCAAATTGAATAAAATTTATATATTGGTGATCCTTGGAAAATTCTAAATCAGATACATGTATTGGTTTAATAAAATGATTACATCAAAATTTTGATTTTTGCAACGCTTTTGCGGCTGCCGAGCCACTGTGCGTCGTTGCGGCGAATTTTGCGAAAAGATCTTGGCCTACATTCTTACAAGATCAAATTGACGCAAGAACTGAAGCCGCTTGGCCACCAAAAGCGTCGTATGTTCGTGAATTGGGCTGAGCAACAACTTGAAAATTATCCGGATTTTTTCAGCGATGAGGTTCATTTCTTGCTGAATGGCTTCGTCAACAAGCAAAATATGCGTTATTGGTCAGGCATCAATCCACACGTACTCCATGAGTCACCATTGCATCCCGAAAAAATTACGGTTTGGTACGGCTTATGGGCCGGCGGATTGATTGGGCGGTACTTCTTCCGTGATGATCAAGACCGGTACGTTACTGTGAATGGGAATCGCTACCGCTCAATGATAATAACAATATGTGGTTTCAACAGGACGGCTCCACAAGCCACACAGCGAATGTCGCAATCGATTTACTGAAAACCAAGTTTGGTGAACGTGTTATCTCACGAAATGGCCTAGTTAATTGGCCGCCTCGGTCGTGCGATTTGACGCCGTTAGTCTATTTCCTGGGGGGCTATGTCAAGTCTATGGTCTATGCTAACAAGCCAGCGACGATTGATGAACTTCGCACGAAAATCGAACGTGAAATTGCAGCTGTATCGGCCGATTTATGCTTGAAAACCCTCGAAAATTGGGTTCAGCGTCTGGACTTCTGGAAGCGTGCCATGCAAAAGAAATCGAGTTCCATACATAATGGTATCGAATGTACTTTCACAGGAATAAGAAATCAAAAAAAATATATATATATACATATATATCCAAAACCGTTTTTGTTTTATTTAAAAAACTTTTGTAGCGCTCTTATTGAAAACCCCTTTATAAGAAAATGAATTAAATTAAAATGAAATATTGAAAAATATAACTAGGAAGAAAGATGGGTGAACATTTTGACGATATGCACTCACATAAAAAATCGAACTGAAGCATTATTATTAATTTAAATAATTTGCAAGAGCTGTTCTGGTATAAGTCTATCCGATCAGATGACGAATTGTTGCCAACTCAAAGTTGTGAACCTCCCAAAAAACACGCTGCATAAATCTTTCTTATACTTA
>JBAMAX010001508.1:0-26462 GCA_037043745.1 Chymomyza amoena | reverse complement strand
ATATATCGTCTATTATATAGCCTCTGAATCTTTTCTGTATGCTATGTCAGGTCAATAAAATTCATAGTTAATATGGCAATATGGAAATTCCATGATACTATATCATTTGATCCACAAAATACGCGTATTGTATCTTCGTATCTTCTGACGATCCACCTCAATATACCTTTTTAAGCCACTATTCCTTCTAACACAATTTTAATCCAAATTCACCACTTTGTCCTATAACCATCCTATGAATATCACATTTACTTATAGTATACATAAAAGTGATACACGGCCCGTTTAAGTACAGCCTTTGTTTATAATGAATAAAAGCTTCATATATCGATTGCTTTTAGCAGTTCCTGCTGCTTATAGCAATATCAATATTATTATCAAATTAAAAAATGTGTCCCAAAGCTTTGTAAAGCATTGTGTGGTCAATTCCGCTACAAAAGGGCAACTTACGGTGACACTAATCGACGATAAAAAATCTTCAGAGATGAGTCTAATATTTTATGTTAGGGCGTTCAAAAATGACCCTCCCATAACTTGTTTTTTTATGGCTATTTTAGTGAAAAACGTAATTTTTCAAAGCAGGTTTGCACATATGAGGTCAAAAAAATGTATTGATTCGAATTTTTCTAAATTTTAAATTTTTCTTAAAAGTAGAGTAGACTACCTTTTGAAAATGCCAAAAAAAATGGTAAGCTTTAGCAAAAGCCACAGCCGGAATTGTGTGCCCGAAACCCCGAAAAACACAATTTTTTTGCCTTTTCCTTTAAAGTTACTTATTTTATGATATTGGTAGTGATACACTGCTGGTCATGGGTTAGACGCACGCTTATTTGCATTATAATTTGATTTTTATCTTTAAATTAATGATGATTAAAAAAAAGTTGACTAGCAAAATCCTTGGTTATTCGATGATACTGCAAGTATAATATTCAAATGATCAAACATTTTCTTATTACTTAAAATGAGGAACTCTTTTTCTTGGTCAATAGAATAGACGCACTTAGAATCATTAATTTTTTGGAAGAGAATAACTTATTTCTAACTTAAAATTATAGTTAAAGGAAACGGGTGTTCTCACGAACGCGTCGATGAATTTCATATCTGATTTTAACGTATGTTAGAGATTGTCAATACAGAGGTTTTTAGCCTATTGCGATATATTTGTGTATTGGTTCGTGAGATATACGAATTTTTTGAATATCGTGAATATGGAATCAACGAGTATAAAAATAGATAGAGTAGAAACAACGGCCGTTAAGGGGGTATTCTAGTGTAGAAATTTGAAAAAATCGATTTTTTTTTTTTTTAATATTCTCAAAGCTTAACCTTTCAAGAATATGTCCTTAAAAGGATTTGTTAAAATTTTAATTATTTCCAGAGATATAGCTATTTTAGTGACGCGACTTCTTTTCTAGTGTAGAAATTTGAAAAAATTGATTTTTTTTTTTAATATTCTCAAAGCTTAACCTTTCAAAAATATGTCCTTAAAAGGATTTGCTAAAATTTTAATTATATCCAGAGATATAGCTATTTTAGTGACGCGACTTTTAAACTTTTTGGTTTGGTTTTTCTATGACACTTTTTCGCGAGACTTTCAGAATAAGTGTCTTGTGTGTATGTATGTATGTGTGCTTGTGCGGGACACCTGTGCGACGCGTCGCACGTCGCGACGCTGATTTTGGTTGACGTTGCTAAGCAACAAACACAAAGTTGATGGTGATTGGTTCGATTCTTGTAGTTCTGATAGTGTTGCAGCTGCAGACCAACACTTTTGTACGACACTTTTTGCAACGCGGTCTTTTGTTGAGAGTTTTTTACGAGCTTTGAAAATATTCAACGCATAGTTAAATTCTAACATTCAAGCAACGCAGATACACGTGCTCTGAGTCAAGCGGCCTACGTAAAGTGGGGCCCGGACGACTTTGGAATACCCTGTACCACTAGCTTGTAATAGATTGTTCCTTCATTAAAAAACCATGACCTGGGAGCTACATAATATAGTCAACCGATTTAGATCAAATTTGTTTGAAATATAATAACTAAAAGATATTTATAGTTACCCAATTGTCACAGGAATACCTTTAAATTGAGAAATTATAATATATTAAAAAAATACAATCTTTTAGTTAAGAAATTTAGTTTAGTTTCGCAATTTAGCGGGGAATATTACGTACTATAAAAGATTGCATTTTGAAAATTGAATAAATATAATAATTAAAAGATATTTATAGTTACCCAATTGTCACAGGAATACCTTTGAATTGAGAAATTATAATATATTAAAAAAATACAATCTTTTAGTTAAGAAATTTAGTTTAGTTTCGCAATTTAGCGGGGAATATTACGTACTATAAAAGATTGCATTTTGAAAATTGAATAAATATAATAATTAAAAGATATTTATAGTTACCCAATTGTCACAGGAATACCTTTAAATTGAGAAATTATAATATATTAAAAAAATACAATCTTTTAGTTAAGAAATTTAGTTTAGTTTCGCAATTTAGCGGGGAATATTACGTACTATAAAAGATTGCATTTTGAAAATTGAATAAATATAATAATTAAAAGATATTTATAGTTACCCAATTGTCACAGGAATACCTTTAAATTGAGAAATTATAATATATTAAAAAAATACAATCTTTTAGTTAAGAAATTTAGTTTAGTTTCGCAATTTAGCGGGGAATATTACGTACTATAAAAGATTGCATTTTGAAAATTGAATAAATATAATAATTAAAAGATATTTATAGTTACCCAATTGTCACAGGAATACCTTTGAATTGAGAAATTATAATATATTAAGAAAATACAATCTTTTAGTTAAGAAATTTAGTTTAGTTTCGCAATTTAGCGGGGAATATTACGTACTATAAAAGATTGCATTTTGAAAATTGAATAAATATAATAATTAAAAGATATTTATAGTTACCCAATTGTCACAGGAATACCTTTGAATTGAGAAATTATAATATATTAAGAAAATACAATCTTTTAGTTAAGAAATTTAGTTTAGTTTCGCAATTTAGCGGGGAATATTACGTACTATAAAAGATTGCATTTTGAAAATTGAATAAATATAATAATTAAAAGATATTTATAGTTACCCAATTGTCACAGGAATACCTTTAAATTGAGAAATTATAATATATTAAAAAAATACAATCTTTTAGTTAAGAAATTTAGTTTAGTTTCGCAATTTAGCGGGGAATATTACGTACTATAAAAGATTGCATTTTGAAAATTGAATAAATATAATAATTAAAAGATATTTATAGTTACCCAATTGTCACAGGAATACCTTTAAATTGAGAAATTATAATATATTAAAAAAATACAATCTTTTAGTTAAGAAATTTAGTTTAGTTTCGCAATTTAGCGGGGAATATTACGTACTATAAAAGATTGCATTTTGAAAATTGAATAAATATAATAATTAAAAGATATTTATAGTTACCCAATTGTCACAGGAATACCTTTGAATTGAGAAATTATAATATATTAAGAAAATACAATCTTTTAGTTAAGAAATTTAGTTTAGTTTCGCAATTTAGCGGGGAATATTACGTACTATAAAAGATTGCATTTTGAAAATTGAATAAATATAATAATTAAAAGATATTTATAGTTACCCAATTGTCACAGGAATACCTTTAAATTGAGAAATTATAATATATTAAAAAAATACAATCTTTTAGTTAAGAAATTTAGTTTAGTTTCGCAATTTAGCGGGGAATATTACGTACTATAAAAGATTGCATTTTGAAAATTGAATAAATATAATAATTAAAAGATATTTATAGTTACCCAATTGTCACAGGAATACCTTTAAATTGAGAAATTATAATATATTAAAAAAATACAATCTTTTAGTTAAGAAATTTAGTTTAGTTTCGCAATTTAGCGGGGAATATTACGTACTATAAAAGATTGCATTTTGAAAATTGAATAAATATAATAATTAAAAGATATTTATAGTTACCCAATTGTCACAGGAATACCTTTGAATTGAGAAATTATAATATATTAAGAAAATACAATCTTTTAGTTAAGAAATTTAGTTTAGTTTCGCAATTTAGCGGGGAATATTACGTACTATAAAAGATTGCATTTTGAAAATTGAATAAATATAATAATTAAAAGATATTTATAGTTACCCAATTGTCACAGGAATACCTTTGAATTGAGAAATTATAATATATTAAAAAAATACAATCTTTTAGTTAAGAAATTTAGTTTAGTTTCGCAATTTAGCGGGGAATATTACGTACTATAAAAGATTGCATTTTGAAAATTGAATAAATATAATAATTAAAAGATATTTATAGTTACCCAATTGTCACAGGAATACCTTTAAATTGAGAAATTATAATATATTAAAAAAATACAATCTTTTAGTTAAGAAATTTAGTTTAGTTTCGCAATTTAGCGGGGAATATTACGTACTATAAAAGATTGCATTTTGAAAATTGAATAAATATAATAATTAAAAGATATTTATAGTTACCCAATTGTCACAGGAATACCTTTGAATTGAGAAATTATAATATATTAAAAAAATACAATCTTTTAGTTAAGAAATTTAGTTTAGTTTCGCAATTTAGTGGGGAATATTACGTACTATAAAAGATTGCATTTTGAAAATTGAATAAATATAATAATTAAAAGATATTTATAGTTACCCAATTGTCACAGGAATTCCTTTAAATTGAGAAATTATAATATATTAAAAAAATACAATCTTTTAGTTAAGAAATTTAGTTTAGTTTCGCAATTTAGCGGGGAATATTACGTACTATAAAAGATTGCATTTTGAAAATTGAATAAATATAATAATTAAAAGATATTTATAGTTACCCAATTGTCACAGGAATACCTTTAAATTGAGAAATTATAATATATTAAAAAAATACAATCTTTTAGTTAAGAAATTTAGTTTAGTTTCGCAATTTAGCGGGGAATATTACGTACTATAAAAGATTGCATTTTGAAAATTGAATAAATATAATAATTAAAAGATATTTATAGTTACCCAATTGTCACAGGAATACCTTTGAATTGAGAAATTATAATATATTATGAAAATACAATCTTTTAGTTAAGAAATTTAGTTTAGTTTCGCAATTTAGCGGGGAATATTACGTACTATAAAAGATTGCATTTTGAAAATTGAATAAATATAATAATTAAAAGATATTTATAGTTACCCAATTGTCACAGGAATACCTTTAAATTGAGAAATTATAATATATTAAAAAAATACAATCTTTTAGTTAAGAAATTTAGTTTAGTTTCGCAATTTAGCGGGGAATATTACGTACTATAAAAGATTGCATTTTGAAAATTGAATAAATATAATAATTAAAAGATATTTATAGTTACCCAATTGTCACAGGAATACCTTTGAATTGAGAAATTATAATATATTATGAAAATACAATCTTTTAGTTAAGAAATTTAGTTTAGTTTCGCAATTTAGCGGGGAATATTACGTACTATAAAAGATTGCATTTTGAAAATTGAATAAATATAATAATTAAAAGATATTTATAGTTACCCAATTGTCACAGGAATACCTTTAAATTGAGAAATTATAATATATTAAAAAAATACAATCTTTTAGTTAAGAAATTTAGTTTAGTTTCGCAATTTAGCGGGGAATATTACGTACTATAAAAGATTGCATTTTGAAAATTGAATAAATATAATAATTAAAAGATATTTATAGTTACCCAATTGTCACAGGAATACCTTTGAATTGAGAAATTATAATATATTATGAAAATACAATCTTTTAGTTAAGAAATTTAGTTTAGTTTCGCAATTTAGCGGGGAATATTACGTACTATAAAAGATTGCATTTTGAAAATTGAATAAATATAATAATTAAAAGATATTTATAGTTACCCAATTGTCACAGGAATACCTTTAAATTGAGAAATTATAATATATTAAAAAAATACAATCTTTTAGTTAAGAAATTTAGTTTAGTTTCGCAATTTAGTGGGGAATATTACGTACTATAAAAGATTGCATTTTGAAAATTGAATAAATATAATAATTAAAAGATATTTATAGTTACCCAATTGTCACAGGAATACCTTTAAATTGAGAAATTATAATATATTAAAAAAATACAATCTTTTAGTTAAGAAATTTAGTTTAGTTTCGCAATTTAGCGGGGAATATTACGTACTATAAAAGATTGCATTTTGAAAATTGAATAAATATAATAATTAAAAGATATTTATAGTTACCCAATTGTCACAGGAATACCTTTGAATTGAGAAATTATAATATATTATGAAAATACAATCTTTTAGTTAAGAAATTTAGTTTAGTTTCGCAATTTAGCGGGGAATATTACGTACTATAAAAGATTGCATTTTGAAAATTGAATAAATATAATAATTAAAAGATATTTATAGTTACCCAATTGTCACAGGAATACCTTTAAATTGAGAAATTATAATATATTAAAAAAATACAATCTTTTAGTTAAGAAATTTAGTTTAGTTTCGCAATTTAGCGGGGAATATTACGTACTATAAAAGATTGCATTTTGAAAATTGAATAAATATAATAATTAAAAGATATTTATAGTTACCCAATTGTCACAGGAATACCTTTAAATTGAGAAATTATAATATATTAAAAAAATACAATCTTTTATTTAAGAAATTTAGTTTAGTTTCGCAATTTAGCGGGGAATATTACGTACTATAAAAGATTGCATTTTGAAAATTGAATAAATATAATAATTAAAAGATATTTATAGTTACCCAATTGTCACAGGAATACCTTTAAATTGAGAAATTATAATATATTAAAAAAATACAATCTTTTAGTTAAGAAATTTAGTTTAGTTTCGCAATTTAGCGGGGAATATTACGTACTATAAAAGATTGCATTTTGAAAATTGAATAAATATAATAATTAAAAGATATTTATAGTTACCCAATTGTCACAGGAATACCTTTAAATTGAGAAATTATAATATATTAAAAAAATACAATCTTTTAGTTAAGAAATTTAGTTTAGTTTCGCAATTTAGCGGGGAATATTACGTACTATAAAAGATTGCATTTTGAAAATTGAATAAATATAATAATTAAAAGATATTTATAGTTACCCAATTGTCACAGGAATACCTTTGAATTGAGAAATTATAATATATTATGAAAATACAATCTTTTAGTTAAGAAATTTAGTTTAGTTTCGCAATTTAGCGGGGAATATTACGTACTATAAAAGATTGCATTTTGAAAATTGAATAAATATAATAATTAAAAGATATTTATAGTTACCCAATTGTCACAGGAATACCTTTAAATTGAGAAATTATAATATATTAAAAAAATACAATCTTTTAGTTAAGAAATTTAGTTTAGTTTCGCAATTTAGCGGGGAATATTACGTACTATAAAAGATTGCATTTTGAAAATTGAATAAATATAATAATTAAAAGATATTTATAGTTACCCAATTGTCACAGGAATACCTTTAAATTGAGAAATTATAATATATTAAAAAAATACAATCTTTTATTTAAGAAATTTAGTTTAGTTTCGCAATTTAGCGGGGAATATTACGTACTATAAAAGATTGCATTTTGAAAATTGAATAAATATAATAATTAAAAGATATTTATAGTTACCCAATTGTCACAGGAATACCTTTAAATTGAGAAATTATAATATATTAAAAAAATACAATCTTTTAGTTAAGAAATTTAGTTTAGTTTCGCAATTTAGTGGGGAATATTACGTACTATAAAAGATTGCATTTTGAAAATTGAATAAATATAATAATTAAAAGATATTTATAGTTACCCAATTGTCACAGGAATACCTTTAAATTGAGAAATTATAATATATTAAAAAAATACAATCTTTTAGTTAAGAAATTTAGTTTAGTTTCGCAATTTAGCGGGGAATATTACGTACTATAAAAGATTGCATTTTGAAAATTGAATAAATATAATAATTAAAAGATATTTATAGTTACCCAATTGTCACAGGAATACCTTTGAATTGAGAAATTATAATATATTAAGAAAATACAATCTTTTAGTTAAGAAATTTAGTTTAGTTTCGCAATTTAGCGGGGAATATTACGTACTATAAAAGATTGCATTTTGAAAATTGAATAAATATAATAATTAAAAGATATTTATAGTTACCCAATTGTCACAGGAATACCTTTGAATTGAGAAATTATAATATATTAAGAAAATACAATCTTTTAGTTAAGAAATTTAGTTTAGTTTCGCAATTTAGCGGGGAATATTACGTACTATAAAAGATTGCATTTTGAAAATTGAATAAATATAATAATTAAAAGATATTTATAGTTACCCAATTGTCACAGGAATACCTTTGAATTGAGAAATTATAATATATTAAGAAAATACAATCTTTTAGTTAAGAAATTTAGTTTAGTTTCGCAATTTAGCGGGGAATATTACGTACTATAAAAGATTGCATTTTGAAAATTGAATAAATATAATAATTAAAAGATATTTATAGTTACCCAATTGTCACAGGAATACCTTTGAATTGAGAAATTATAATATATTAAGAAAATACAATCTTTTAGTTAAGAAATTTAGTTTAGTTTCGCAATTTAGCGGGGAATATTACGTACTATAAAAGATTGCATTTTGAAAATTGAATAAATATAATAATTAAAAGATATTTATAGTTACCCAATTGTCACAGGAATACCTTTAAATTGAGAAATTATAATATATTAAAAAAATACAATCTTTTAGTTAAGAAATTTAGTTTAGTTTCGCAATTTAGCGGGGAATATTACGTACTATAAAAGATTGCATTTTGAAAATTGAATAAATATAATAATTAAAAGATATTTATAGTTACCCAATTGTCACAGGAATACCTTTGAATTGAGAAATTATAATATATTAAAAAAATACAATCTTTTAGTTAAGAAATTTAGTTTAGTTTCGCAATTTAGCGGGGAATATTACGTACTATAAAAGATTGCATTTTGAAAATTGAATAAATATAATAATTAAAAGATATTTATAGTTACCCAATGGCCGTCAGCCAGTTGGTGTCACAAGGGGAATCACGTGTAACCCTAGACTTCTGGAAGTGCGACTACACTCTCCACGTGAGGGCGGCTGGAAGCAGGCCCATGGTAAGGTCATGTCTCTGCCATGGGTGCTGACGAATAGTAGTTCGGGCGAGAGAAGAAAACTCTATAAAATTACCCCAAATCCAAGGTGGAACAGCAAAGGCCGAGGGATGAATGGCTGAGGGGGTCTCAGGTTATGTTAGGTTAGGTTAGGTTATTTTAGGTTAGGTTATGGCACCGTTCCACTCTGCCCTTATCCTTCTGCAGTTCAACAGACTGCATATCCACCGGTAAGTCCAGCTATTCGTGTCAAGCGATTGAAGCCCCTCCTTGAGAGCTTCAAGCGACACGTTATTAAAAGCTCCGGCTAGAAATACCGCGAGTGCGTACTTCTTGTGATCCATAGCACCTTCAATACATCGTGTCAGCGTGTGAAGATCTAATTCCTTAGATCTACCCTTCATGTATGCGTGTTGAGTGGCCGAGAAACCAGATCCCAACGAGGCTCTTATGTCTTCATCCAGGATTTTCTCGAGCGATTTGAGTAGGAAGGATGTGAGAATGATCGGCCGAAAGTCCTTAGGGTAGAGGTCGCTGGTCTTTCTTGCTTTGGGAATGAACACAACCTTTGCCTCTCTCCATGCCGTAGGCACATAACCAAGTCTCAAACACCCTTTAAATATTGCCTTTAGCCAAGGGATCAACAAGTCCAGGGCCTGCTGAAGCATGGCTGGAAAAATGCCATCTGGTCCCGGTGACTTGTATGGGTCGAAAGATCTCACCGCCCAGTCTACCTTGCCATGAGTGACTAAGCGCTGTATTTTGGCTTCGTCGCGAGTTGATACCTGTAGGTACAGTATTTCCAGGAAAGTGTGCCGAAACCAGAGCTTCCAGCGATTCCTGACAATTACTCGTCCAGTTATCACAGTTATCGCGAATTAGGCCAGGAACAGAAGGCTGCTTTGATAGGAGTTTCCTAAGTCTGGCCGTCTTTGTTACCTTTTCGATACTGCCACAGAAATTCTTCCACGAGAAAGAGGACATGATACATGATATGCACTGTTAAGATAAGAGGTTAGCGTTTCAACGGTTGTTTCAAGCGCGACCGTAGAGCTACTAACCATGGGGTTACCAAGTTTACGCTGAAGTTCTATTCTAGTAAAGACTCACCTCTTGTGTTGATGTCACCGCTGCCCCATGCTAAGTGATGAGCGTTCGCATCCGCCCCAACTACCAGCTGCTGCCTCCTCTTCATGGCTTCGTCCGCCAACTTTAGGAGCTCAGGTGGTGGCGCTTCGACGTCGTGGGCCATGTAGCAGGACGCGAGGAGTAGCACGTCTTCTTTGCCGCCCTTTATGACCACAGCTGTTCGATCTCCTGTGGAGAAATTGGTTATTAAAAACGAGTAGACAGCTTTTCGTATAAGTACAGCAGTCCTTATCTTGCCTGTAGTGTCAGGAACGTTTAAGTTAAATTGCCTCGATTTTAGGCCAGAAACCAGGTCTCCTGATGCCAACCACGGTTCCTGGATCAAGGCAACTTCGTAGCCGCCCCCCTCTATGTTGAGGAGAAGCTCGGCTAAGGCAATTTTACAGCGGTGGAGGTTTATTTGAAGGACCTTCAGCATTTGCTTCTGGGACCTTCATGGGGTTGACTGCTACCGCCGGTTCACCCACCTCCTGTTCGTTCCTCAGCGTGAGGGAAGCTCCCAGTATTTGTTCTATCCCAAGATCGCCTTCCATTTCACCTGCGGCCAGTGTGTTGTCGCTTTTTGAGACGCAGGTACACACTCCCTACGCCCCACGCCATCTTCCCGAACCTAGAGTAGAGGATATCCTCGGCCGTCTTGTTGATCTGGAGGATGAAGTTCTGGCCTGCGTTCTTATCAGCTGGCTTAGAAGCGTGCAGCACCCTCCAGTCGTTCGTCGGCACATCAGGATTCTGTCGCAGTAGTAGACAGAGTGCATCTTCCGGCTTCACCACGCGCGGTATTAGCACCTTCGCCATAGGTAAAGACGGAATACTGAACCTGGCTAATTCCTCGAGAGAAGCCCCTACCCATAGGCCCCGGAGTTCGACAACGGCCCTTTTTAACCACCCGAGGGTCGGGTCGTCCTTGCATTTGACGAGTTTCACCCCGTCAAACCAGCCTGCGCCATCGAACGACGGCATCGGCGCCGTGGGCCGTTTGGCCACTACACTAGCCGTAGCCGTCTTTGGAGTGCTGGGCTTCTCGCTGCTCGCGCTGCTCACCTCCTTGTGCTTCTGCCGCTTTCCGCTTTGCATTTCGCATTCGGTGGATCGCTGTCTCTTCACGGCAAGGTTCTCCTTTTGCCGCGAAGTGAGCCCGGCCTTTCTCCACGGTATCTTTCGCCCAAGCCAACCTTTCTTCCTCCTCCTTCGTCAGGTCGGACCGCAGATCTTGACCGGTACCTTGTACTGAGCTTTTGCTTTAAGTCCCTCCTTGCTCTGCTTTGACTTCGGCCCTTTCTTGCGAGCAGAAATGGCACCTCGGTCATCGCCAGGAGAGCGCAGTAAAGCGTCTTCGTCCGCTGTATTAATGCTATCGCGGTCCGAGTCTTCTTGGACGTCGGCATCCGCGCGGAGCATCTTTCTCGTCGTCTTTGTGGCAGTAGCAGTACAACTGTTGGGACCTGCTCCAATCCCAGCAGAGGTGTGACCGCTGGCGACGCGACTTATGTCGTCGCGCCCGCCGGTTGTAGCAGTCACGCCTTCCACCGACTTTTGAACTGATATCCCAGTTCGCGTTTCATCTTGTTCAACATCCATTTTGCATTGATTGTTTAGTTCAGGGGGAGCGCACCCCATAGCGTTTTATACCTACCGCCAGGCACCACTCAGTAATGATCCGTAGCAAGCTGCTCACCGATCTTTGCTAGATATTCGCTTCACTGCGCTGCCATGCTGAAAATGCAACCAGACACAGGGTCGCAAATGCCCATTGCCCGGTCGGCACCCGCGTGGAGGGTACAGCTGAGTGGATTTTTGTCAAATCTTATTTATTTCTAAATTAAAAAGATTGTAATCTTATTAATCAAATGATCAGTTGTTTAATGCACCTTTAGTAGATCTATTCCTTGGAGATCTGCGTGCCTATTTTTATATTGCAATAAGTATACTTATTCAATTTGAAATTGCAATCTTTTTATTACGTTATATTCTGGACTTAGCTACAATACTTAACTTTATGTCTTAGTTAAAAAGATTGTTATTCTATGGATCAAATGATCAGTTGTTTAATGCACCTTTAGTAGATCTATTCCTTGGAGATCTGCGTGCCTATTTTTATATTGCAATAAGTATACTTATTCAATTTGAAATTGCAATCTTTTTATTACGTTATATTCTGGACTTAGCTACAATACTTAACTTTATGTCTTAGTTAAAAAGATTGTTATTCTATGGATCAAATGATCATTTGTTTAATGCACCTTTAGTAGATCTATTCCTTGGAGATCTGCGTGCCTATTGTTATAATGCAATAAGTATACTTATTCAATTTGAAATTGCAATCTTTTTATTACGTTATATTCTGGACTTAGCTACAATACTTAACTTTATGTCTTAGTTAAAAAGATTGTTATTCTATGGATCAAATGATCAGTTGTTTAATGCACCTTTAGTAGATCTATTCCTTGGAGATCTGCGTGCCTATTTTTATATTGCAATAAGTATACTTATTCAGTTTGAAATTGCAATCTTTTTATTACGTTATATTCTGGACTTAGTTACAATACTTAACTTTATGTCTTAGTTAAAAAGATTGTTATTCTATGGATCAAATGATCAGTTGTTTAATGCACCTTTAGTAGATCTATTCCTTGGAGATCTGCGGGCCTATTTTTATATTGCAATAAGTATACTTATTCAATTTGAAATTGCAATCTTTTTATTACGTTATATTCTGGACTTAGCTACAATACTTAACTTTATGTCTTAGTTAAAAAGATTGTTATTCTATGGATCAAATGATCAGTTGTTTAATGCACCTTTATTAGATCTATTCCTTGGAGATCTGCGGGCCTATTTTTATATTGCAATAAGTATACTTATTCAGTTTGAAATTGCAATCTTTTTATTACGTTATATTCTGGACTTAGTTACAATACTTAACTTTATGTCTTAGTTAAAAAGATTGTTATTCTATGGATCAAATGATCAGTTGTTTAATGCACCTTTAGTAGATCTATTCCTTGGAGATCTGCGGGCCTATTTTTATATTGCAATAAGTATACTTATTCAGTTTGAAATTGCAATCTTTTTATTACGTTATATTCTGGACTTAGTTACAATACTTAACTTTATGTCTTAGTTAAAAAGATTGTTATTCTATGGATCAAATGATCAGTTGTTTAATGCACCTTTATTAGATCTATTCCTTGGAGATCTGCGGGCCTATTTTTATATTGCAATAAGTATACTTATTCAGTTTGAAATTGCAATCTTTTTATTACGTTATATTCTGGACTTAGTTACAATACTTAACTTTATGTCTTAGTTAAAAAGATTGTTATTCTATGGATCAAATGATCAGTTGTTTAATGCACCTTTAGTAGATCTATTCCTTGGAGATCTGCGTGCCTATTGTTATAATGCAATAAGTATACTTATTCAATTTGAAATTGCAATCTTTTTATTACGTTATATTCTGGACTTAGCTACAATACTTAACTTTATGTCTTAGTTAAAAAGATTGTTATTCTATGGATCAAATGATCAGTTGTTTAATGCACCTTTATTAGATCTATTCCTTGGAGATCTGCGTGCCTATTGTTATAATGCAATAAGTCTACTTATTCAGTTTGAAATTGCAATCTTTTTATTACGTTATATTCTGGACTTAGTTACAATACTTAACTTTATTTCTTAGTTAAAAAGATTGTTATTCTATGGATCAAATGATCAGTTGTTTAATGCACCTTTAGTAGATCTATTCCTTGGAGATCTGCGTGCCTATTTTTATATTGCAATAAGTATACTTATTCAGTTTGAAATTGCAATCTTTTTATTACGTTATATTCTGGACTTAGTTACAATACTTAACTTTATGTCTTAGTTAAAAAGATTGTTATTCTATGGATCAAATGATCAGTTGTTTAATGCACCTTTAGTAGATCTATTCCTTGGAGATCTGCGTGCCTATTGTTATAATGCAATAAGTATACTTATTCAATTTGAAATTGCAATCTTTTTATTACGTTATATTCTGGACTTAGCTACAATACTTAACTTTATGTCTTAGTTAAAAAGATTGTTATTCTATGGATCAAATGATCAGTTGTTTAATGCACCTTTAGTAGATCTATTCCTTGGAGATCTGCGTGCCTATTGTTATAATGCAATAAGTATACTTATTCAGTTTGAAATTGCAATCTTTTTATTACGTTATATTCTGGACTTAGTTACAATACTTAACTTTATGTCTTAGTTAAAAAGATTGTTATTCTATGGATCAAATGATCAGTTGTTTAATGCACCTTTAGTAGATCTATTCCTTGGAGATCTGCGTGCCTATTGTTATAATGCAATAAGTATACTTATTCAATTTGAAATTGCAATCTTTTTATTACGTTATATTCTGGACTTAGCTACAATACTTAACTTTATGTCTTAGTTAAAAAGATTGTTATTCTATGGATCAAATGATCAGTTGTTTAATGCACCTTTAGTAGATCTATTCCTTGGAGATCTGCGTGCCTATTGTTATAATGCAATAAGTATACTTATTCAATTTGAAATTGCAATCTTTTTATTACGTTATATTCTGGACTTAGCTACAATACTTAACTTTATTTCTTAGTTAAAAAGATTGTAATTCTATGGATCAAATGATCAGTTGTTTAATGCACCTTTATTAGATCTATTCCTTGGAGATCTGAGTGCCTATTGTTATAATGCAATAAGTATACTTATTCAATTTGAAATTGCAATCTTTTTATTACGTTATATTCTGGACTTAGCTACAATACTTAACTTTATGTCTTAGTTAAAAAGATTGTTATTCTATGGATCAAATGATCAGTTGTTTAATGCACCTTTAGTAGATCTATTCCTTGGAGATCTGCGTGCCTATTGTTATAATGCAATAAGTATACTTATTCAATTTGAAATTGCAATCTTTTTATTACGTTATATTCTGGACTTAGCTACAATACTTAACTTTATGTCTTAGTTAAAAAGATTGTTATTCTATGGATCAAATGATCAGTTGTTTAATGCACCTTTAGTAGATCTATTCCTTGGAGATCTGCGTGCCTATTGTTATAATGCAATAAGTATACTTATTCAATTTGAAATTGCAATCTTTTTATTACGTTATATTCTGGACTTAGCTACAATACTTAACTTTATGTCTTAGTTAAAAAGATTGTTATTCTATGGATCAAATGATCAGTTGTTTAATGCACCTTTAGTAGATCTATTCCTTGGAGATCTGCGTGCCTATTTTTATATTGCAATAAGTATACTTATTCAATTTGAAATTGCAATCTTTTTATTACGTTATATTCTGGACTTAGCTACAATACTTAACTTTATGTCTTAGTTAAAAAGATTGTTATTCTATGGATCAAATGATCAGTTGTTTAATGCACCTTTAGTAGATCTATTCCTTGGAGATCTGCGTGCCTATTTTTATATTGCAATAAGTATACTTATTCAATTTGAAATTGCAATCTTTTTATTACGTTATATTCTGGACTTAGCTACAATACTTAACTTTATGTCTTAGTTAAAAAGATTGTTATTCTATGGATCAAATGATCAGTTGTTTAATGCACCTTTAGTAGATCTATTCCTTGGAGATCTGCGTGCCTATTTTTATATTGCAATAAGTATACTTATTCAATTTGAAATTGCAATCTTTTTATTACGTTATATTCTGGACTTAGCTACAATACTTAACTTTATGTCTTAGTTAAAAAGATTGTTATTCTATGGATCAAATGATCAGTTGTTTAATGCACCTTTAGTAGATCTATTCCTTGGAGATCTGCGTGCCTATTGTTATAATGCAATAAGTATACTTATTCAATTTGAAATTGCAATCTTTTTATTACGTTATATTCTGGACTTAGCTACAATACTTAACTTTATGTCTTAGTTAAAAAGATTGTTATTCTATGGATCAAATGATCAGTTGTTTAATGCACCTTTAGTAGATCTATTCCTTGGAGATCTGCGTGCCTATTTTTATATTGCAATAAGTATACTTATTCAATTTGAAATTGCAATCTTTTTATTACGTTATATTCTGGACTTAGCTACAATACTTAACTTTATGTCTTAGTTAAAAAGATTGTTATTCTATGGATCAAATGATCAGTTGTTTAATGCACCTTTAGTAGATCTATTCCTTGGAGATCTGCGTGCCTATTTTTATATTGCAATAAGTATACTTATTCAATTTGAAATTGCAATCTTTTTATTACGTTATATTCTGGACTTAGCTACAATACTTAACTTTATGTCTTAGTTAAAAAGATTGTTATTCTATGGATCAAATGATCAGTTGTTTAATGCACCTTTAGTAGATCTATTCCTTGGAGATCTGCGTGCCTATTGTTATAATGCAATAAGTATACTTATTCAATTTGAAATTGCAATCTTTTTATTACGTTATATTCTGGACTTAGCTACAATACTTAACTTTATGTCTTAGTTAAAAAGATTGTTATTCTATGGATCAAATGATCAGTTGTTTAATGCACCTTTAGTAGATCTATTCCTTGGAGATCTGCGTGCCTATTTTTATATTGCAATAAGTATACTTATTCAGTTTGAAATTGCAATCTTTTTATTACGTTATATTCTGGACTTAGCTACAATACTTAACTTTATGTCTTAGTTAAAAAGATTGTAATTCTATGGATCAAATGATCAGTTGTTTAATGCACCTTTAGTAGATCTATTCCTTGGAGATCTGCGTGCCTATTGTTATAATGCAATAAGTATACTTATTCAATTTGAAATTGCAATCTTTTTATTACGTTATATTCTGGACTTAGCTACAATACTTAACTTTATTTCTTAGTTAAAAAGATTGTAATTCTATGGATCAAATGATCAGTTGTTTAATGCACCTTTAGTAGATCTATTCCTTGGAGATCTGCGTGCCTATTGTTATAATGCAATAAGTATACTTATTCAATTTGAAATTGCAATCTTTTTATTACGTTATATTCTGGACTTAGCTACAATACTTAACTTTATTTCTTAGTTAAAAAGATTGTTATTCTATGGATCAAATGATCAGTTGTTTAATGCACCTTTATTAGATCTATTCCTTGGAGATCTGCGTGCCTATTGTTATAATGCAATAAGTATACTTATTCAATTTGAAATTGCAATCTTTTTATTACGTTATATTCTGGACTTAGCTACAATACTTAACTTTATGTCTTAGTTAAAAAGATTGTTATTCTATGGATCAAATGATCAGTTGTTTAATGCACCTTTAGTAGATCTATTCCTTGGAGATCTGCGTGCCTATTGTTATAATGCAATAAGTATACTTATTCAATTTGAAATTGCAATCTTTTTATTACGTTATATTCTGGACTTAGCTACAATACTTAACTTTATTTCTTAGTTAAAAAGATTGTAATTCTATGGATCAAATGATCAGTTGTTTAATGCACCTTTAGTAGATCTATTCCTTGGAGATCTGCGTGCCTATTGTTATAATGCAATAAGTATACTTATTCAATTTGAAATTGCAATCTTTTTATTACGTTATATTCTGGACTTAGCTACAATACTTAACTTTATGTCTTAGTTAAAAAGATTGTTATTCTATGGATCAAATGATCAGTTGTTTAATGCACCTTTAGTAGATCTATTCCTTGGAGATCTGCGTGCCTATTGTTATAATGCAATAAGTATACTTATTCAATTTGAAATTGCAATCTTTTTATTACGTTATATTCTGGACTTAGCTACAATACTTAACTTTATTTCTTAGTTAAAAAGATTGTTATTCTATGGATCAAATGATCAGTTGTTTAATGCACCTTTATTAGATCTATTCCTTGGAGATCTGCGTGCCTATTGTTATAATGCAATAAGTATACTTATTCAATTTGAAATTGCAATCTTTTTATTACGTTATATTCTGGACTTAGCTACAATACTTAACTTTATTTCTTAGTTAAAAAGATTGTAATTCTATGGATCAAATGATCAGTTGTTTAATGCACCTTTAGTAGATCTATTCCTTGGAGATCTGCGTGCCTATTGTTATATTGCAATAAGTATACTTATTCAATTTGAAATTGCAATCTTTTTATTACGTTATATTCTGGACTTAGCTACAATACTTAACTTTATGTCTTAGTTAAAAAGATTGTTATTCTATGGATCAAATGATCAGTTGTTTAATGCACCTTTAGTAGATCTATTCCTTGGAGATCTGCGTGCCTATTTTTATATTGCAATAAGTATACTTATTCAATTTGAAATTGCAATCTTTTTATTACGTTATATTCTGGACTTAGCTACAATACTTAACTTTATTTCTTAGTTAAAAAGATTGTAATTCTATGGATCAAATGATCAGTTGTTTAATGCACCTTTAGTAGATCTATTCCTTGGAGATCTGCGTGCCTATTGTTATAATGCAATAAGTATACTTATTCAATTTGAAATTGCAATCTTTTTATTACGTTATATTCTGGACTTAGCTACAATACTTAACTTTATTTCTTAGTTAAAAAGATTGTAATTCTATGGATCAAATGATCAGTTGTTTAATGCACCTTTAGTAGATCTATTCCTTGGAGATCTGCGTGCCTATTGTTATAATGCAATAAGTATACTTATTCAATTTGAAATTGCAATCTTTTTATTACGTTATATTCTGGACTTAGCTACAATACTTAACTTTATTTCTTAGTTAAAAAGATTGTTATTCTATGGATCAAATGATCAGTTGTTTAATGCACCTTTAGTAGATCTATTCCTTGGAGATCTGCGTGCCTATTGTTATAATGCAATAAGTATACTTATTCAATTTGAAATTGCAATCTTTTTATTACGTTATATTCTGGACTTAGCTACAATACTTAACTTTATTTCTTAGTTAAAAAGATTGTAATTCTATGGATCAAATGATCAGTTGTTTAATGCACCTTTATTAGATCTATTCCTTGGAGATCTGCGTGCCTATTGTTATAATGCAATAAGTATACTTATTCAATTTGAAATTGCAATCTTTTTATTACGTTATATTCTGGACTTAGCTACAATACTTAACTTTATTTCTTAGTTAAAAAGATTGTAATTCTATGGATCAAATGATCAGTTGTTTAATGCACCTTTAGTAGATCTATTCCTTGGAGATCTGCGTGCCTATTGTTATAATGCAATAAGTATACTTATTCAATTTGAAATTGCAATCTTTTTATTACGTTATATTCTGGACTTAGCTACAATACTTAACTTTATTTCTTAGTTAAAAAGATTGTAATTCTATGGATCAAATGATCAGTTGTTTAATGCACCTTTATTAGATCTATTCCTTGGAGATCTGCGTGCCTATTGTTATAATGCAATAAGTATACTTATTCAATTTGAAATTGCAATCTTTTTATTACGTTATATTCTGGACTTAGCTACAATACTTAACTTTATTTCTTAGTTAAAAAGATTGTAATTCTATGGATCAAATGATCAGTTGTTTAATGCACCTTTAGTAGATCTATTCCTTGGAGATCTGCGTGCCTATTGTTATAATGCAATAAGTATACTTATTCAATTTGAAATTGCAATCTTTTTATTACGTTATATTCTGGACTTAGCTACAATACTTAACTTTATTTCTTAGTTAAAAAGATTGTAATTCTATGGATCAAATGATCAGTTGTTTAATGCACCTTTATTAGATCTATTCCTTGGAGATCTGCGTGCCTATTGTTATAATGCAATAAGTATACTTATTCAATTTGAAATTGCAATCTTTTTATTACGTTATATTCTGGACTTAGCTACAATACTTAACTTTATTTCTTAGTTAAAAAGATTGTAATTCTATGGATCAAATGATCAGTTGTTTAATGCACCTTTATTAGATCTATTCCTTGGAGATCTGCGTGCCTATTGTTATAATGCAATAAGTATACTTATTCAATTTGAAATTGCAATCTTTTTATTACGTTATATTCTGGACTTAGCTACAATACTTAACTTTATTTCTTAGTTAAAAAGATTGTAATTCTATGGATCAAATGATCAGTTGTTTAATGCACCTTTATTAGATCTATTCCTTGGAGATCTGCGTGCCTATTGTTATAATGCAATAAGTATACTTATTCAATTTGAAATTGCAATCTTTTTATTACGTTATATTCTGGACTTAGCTACAATACTTAACTTTATGTCTTAGTTAAAAAGATTGAACTTTATTTCTTAGTTAAAAACATTGTTATTCTATGGATCAAATGATCAGTTGTTTAATGCACCTTTATTAGATCTATTCCTTGGAGATCTGCGTGCCTATTGTTATAATGCAATAAGTATACTTATTCAATTTGAAATTGCAATCTTTTTATTACGTTATATTCTGGACTTAGCTACAATACTTAACTTTATGTCTTAGTTAAAAAGATTGTTATTCTATGGATCAAATGATCAGTTGTTTAATGCACCTTTAGTAGATCTATTCCTTGGAGATCTGCGTGCCTATTGTTATAATGCAATAAGTATACTTATTCAATTTGAAATTGCAATCTTTTTATTACGTTATATTCTGGACTTAGCTACAATACTTAACTTTATTTCTTAGTTAAAAAGATTGTAATTCTATGGATCAAATGATCAGTTGTTTAATGCACCTTTAGTAGATCTATTCCTTGGAGATCTGCGTGCCTATTGTTATAATGCAATAAGTATACTTATTCAATTTGAAATTGCAATCTTTTTATTACGTTATATTCTGGACTTAGCTACAATACTTAACTTTATGTCTTAGTTAAAAAGATTGTTATTCTATGGATCAAATGATCAGTTGTTTAATGCACCTTTAGTAGATCTATTCCTTGGAGATCTGCGTGCCTATTGTTATAATGCAATAAGTATACTTATTCAATTTGAAATTGCAATCTTTTTATTACGTTATATTCTGGACTTAGCTACAATACTTAACTTTATTTCTTAGTTAAAAAGATTGTAATTCTATGGATCAAATGATCAGTTGTTTAATGCACCTTTATTAGATCTATTCCTTGGAGATCTGCGTGCCTATTGTTATAATGCAATAAGTATACTTATTCAATTTGAAATTGCAATCTTTTTATTACGTTATATTCTGGACTTAGCTACAATACTTAACTTTATTTCTTAGTTAAAAAGATTGTTATTCTATGGATCAAATGATCAGTTGTTTAATGCACCTTTAGTAGATCTATTCCTTGGAGATCTGCGTGCCTATTGATATAATGTGATATATTCAATTGCAGTACAATCTTTTGTGGTGTATTGAACCAGCTGACCTGCTTTGTCTTAAATTAGGTGTTATTGGATCAAATGATCGATTGTTATTACATATTGATCTAGCCAGTCTTGTGCCTGATATTATAATGTGTCATCCTTCATTTGTTTGGTAAATCTTTTATGAATATATTCTGGACAATACAATGTCATAAGCATGTGTAGATTGGTGTATTCTATGGATGATGATCTGCTGAACATCCCTTTAATTGAATCTATTCCTTGGAGATCTCTCGCACATGCCTATTATAATGTGTCTGTATTCAATTTGGTAAATCTTTTATTTGTATATTCTGGACAATACAATATACTTTAATAATAGTTAAGGATTGTTATTTCTGTGATCAAATGATCAGTTGTTTGATGCCTTTGTGAATCTATTCCTTCGGTCTGCAGTACTGTGCTATGTGCAATAATGTATATTGGTTTGGTACGTCTTTTATTGATACATTCACAGACAGCTGTCTGCTTTATGTGTGGTTAGGGTGTTATTCTATGGTCAAATGAATCAGTGCTTCATCCCTTTATTGAATCTGTTCATGGATCTGGTACTGTGTATAATGCAATGTTCCTTGTGGTGATACAATCTGTTGGGTATATTCGAACCTTCTGAATATACTTCTCCTTGATTAGATTGTTCCTATGAATCCATTGAATTAATTCATCCCTTTAGTAGATCATTTAACAGATCATGCCTATTTCCTGTGTCTTGACTTATTCAGTTTAATTGCAATCACTGTTTGTTAATATGGACAGTACCAGCTCCTTAACTTTGTCTTGATTTGCTGGAGATTGTTATTCTATGGATCAAATGATCAGTTGTTTAATGCACCTTTAGTAGATCTATTCCTTGGAGATCTGCGTGCCTATTGTTATAATGCAATAAGTATACTTATTCAATTTGAAATTGCAATCTTTTTATTACGTTATATTCTGGACTTAGCTACAATACTTAACTTTATGTCTTAGTTAAAAAGATTGTTATTCTATGGATCAAATGATCAGTTTGTTTAATGCACCTTTAGTTAGATCTATTCCTTGGAGATCTGCGTGCCTATTGTTATAATGCAATAAGAATACTTATTCAATTTGAAATTGCAATCTTTTTATTACGTTATATTCTGGACTTAGCTACAATACTTAACTTTATGTCTTAGTTAAAAAGATTGTTATTCTATGGATCAAATGATCAGTTGTTTAATGCACCTTTAGTAGATCTATTCCTTGGAGATCTGCGTGCCTATTGTTATATTGCAATAAGTATACTTATTCAATTTGAAATTGCAATCTTTTTATTACGTTATATTCTGGACTTAGCTACAATACTTAACTTTATGTCTTAGTTAAAAAGATTGTTATTCTATGGATCAAATGATCAGTTTGTTTAATGCACCTTTAGTTAGATCTATTCCTTGGAGATCTGCGTGCCTATTGTTATAATGCAATAAGTATACTTATTCAATTTGAAATTGCAATCTTTTTATTACGTTATATTCTGGACTTAGCTACAATACTTAACTTTATGTCTTAGTTAAAAAGATTGTTATTCTATGGATCAAATGATCAGTTGTTTAATGCACGCTTTAGTTAGATCTATTCCTTGGAGATCTGCGTGCCTATTTTTATATTGCAATAAGTATACTTATTCAGTTTGAAATTGCAATCTTTTTATTACGTTATATTCTGGACTTAGCTACAATACTTAACTTTATGTCTTAGTTAAAAAGATTGTTATTCTATGGATCAAATGATCAGTTGTTTAATGCACCTTTAGTTAGATCTATTCCTTGGAGATCTGCGTGCCTATTGTTATAATGCAATAAGAATACTTATTCAATTTGAAATTGCAATCTTTTTATTACGTTATATTCTGGACTTAGCTACAATACTTAACTTTATGTCTTAGTTAAAAAGATTGTTATTCTATGGATCAAATGATCAGTTGTTTAATGCACCTTTAGTAGATCTATTCCTTGGAGATCTGCGTGCCTATTTTTATATTGCAATAAGTATACTTATTCAGTTTGAAATTGCAATCTTTTTATTACGTTATATTCTGGACTTAGGTTACAATACTTAAACTTTATGTCTTAGTTAAAAAGATTGCAATTTCTATGAATCAAATAGATCAGTTGTTTAATGCACCTTTACGTAGATCTATTCCAAGGAATGATCTGCATACAAGGTTGCTATTAATACAATAAGTGATCATTTGATCCATTAGAAATTGCAATCTTTTTAACTACGATATAAAGTTCAGTATTTAGCTACAGTACCAGAACTTATAATCGTAATTAAAAAGATTGCAATTTCTTATGAATCAAATGATCACTTATTGCAATATAACTTTAGGTAATCAGATCTCCCTGGCACAGATCTGCGTAACCAATTGATTATAATGCAATAAGTATATTTATTCATTGTGAAATTGCAATCTTTTTATTACGTTATATTCTAAGGACTATAGCTACAGTACTAAACTTATAATCTTAGATTAAAAAGATTGCAATTCTCATGAATCAACATGAGTGTTGTTTAATGCACTTTTAGCAATAGATGCATATTCCTAGGATATCATGGTTGCATAACGTTACATTGAAATAACGTAATATTTGATTCATTGAAATTGCAATCTTTTTAATTACGTTATATTCTGTATTGTAGCTACAATAAGTAACGTTAGATCTTAATTAAAAAGATTGCAATTTCTTAAATCAAATGATCAGTATAATGTTTAATGCACTTTTAGCTAGATCAATAATGCCTGGAGATCTGCAGGGTACTAATCGTAATATAAGTTGCAATAAGCATACTTATTCAATTTGTCAAATTGCAATCTTTTTATTACGTTATATTCTGTACTTAGCTACAATACTTAACTTTATATCTTAGTTAAAAAGATTGCAATTTCTATGGATCAAATGATCAGTATGTTTAATGCACCTTATATTAGATCTAGATTCCTTGGCAGATCTGCGTGCCTATTATTATATTGCAATAAGTATACTTATTCAGTTTGAAATTGCAATCTTTTTATTACGTTATATTCTGGACTTAAGCTACAAATACTTAACTTAAAGTCTAAGTTAAAAAGATTGCAATTTCTATGGATCAAATGATCAGTATTGTTTAATGCACCTTTAGTAGATCTGATTCCTTGGCAGATCTGCGTGCCTATTGTTATAATGCAATAAGTATACTTATTCAATTTGAAATTGCAATCTTTTTATTACGTTATATTCTGGACTTAGCTACAATACTTAACTTTATTTCTTAGTTAAAAAGATTGTTATTCTATGGATCAAATGATCAGTTGTTTAATGCACCTTTAGTAGATCTATTCCTTGGAGATCTGCGTGCCTATTGTTATAATGCAATAAGTATACTTATTCAATTTGAAATTGCAATCTTTTTATTACGTTATATTCTGGACTTAGTTACAATACTTAACTTTATGTCTTAGTTAAAAAGACTGTTATTCTATGGATCAAATGATCAGTTGTTTAATGCACCTTTAGTAGATCTATTCCTTGGAGATCTGCGTGCCTATTGTTATAATGCAATAAGTATACTTATTCAATTCGAAATTGCAATCTTTTTATTACGTTATATTCTGGACTTAGCTACAATACTTAACTTTATTTCTTAGTTAAAAAGATTGTAATTCTATGGATCAAATGATCAGTATGTTTAATGCACCTTTATTAGATCTATTCCTTGGAGATCTGCGTGCCTATTGTTATAATGCAATAAGTATACTTATTCGATTTGAAATTGCAATCTTTTTATTACGTTATATTCTGGACTTAGCTACAAAACTTAACTTTATGTCTTAGTTAAAAGCATTGTTATTCTATGGATCAAATGGTCAGTTGTTTAATGCACCTTTAGTAGATCTATTCCTTGGAGATCTGCGTGCCTATTGTTATATTGCAATAAGTATACTTATTCAATTTGAAATTGCAATCTTTTTATTACGTTATATTCTGGACTTAGCTACAAAACTTAACTTTATGTCTTAGTTAAAAGCATTGTTATTCTATGGATCAAATGGTCAGTTGTTTAATGCACCTTTAGTAGATCTATTCCTTGGAGATCTGCGTGCCTATTTTTATATTGCAATAAGTATACTTATTCAATTTGAAATTGCAATCTTTTTATTACGTTATATTCTGGACTTAGCTACAATACTTAACTTTATTTCTTAGTTAAAAAGATTGTAATTCTATGGATCAAATGATCAGTTGTTTAATGCACCTTTATTAGATCTATTCCTTGGAGATCTGCGTGCCTATTGTTATAATGCAATAAGTATACTTATTCAATTTGAAATTGCAATCTTTTTATTACGTTATATTCTGGACTTAGCTACAATACTTAACTTTATTTCTTAGTTAAAAAGATTGTAATTCTATGGATCAAATGATCAGTTGTTTAATGCACCTTTAGTAGATCTATTCCTTGGAGATCTGCGTGCCTATTGTTATATTGCAATAAGTATACTTATTCAATTTGAAATTGCAATCTTTTTATTACGTTATATTCTGGACTTAGCTACAATACTTAACTTTATTTCTTAGTTAAAAAGATTGTAATTCTATGGATCAAATGATCAGTTGTTTAATGCACCTTTATTAGATCTATTCCTTGGAGATCTGCGTGCCTATTGTTATAATGCAATAAGTCTACTTATTCAATTTGAAATTGCAATCTTTTTATTACGTTATATTCTGAACTTAGCTACAAAACTTAACTTTATGTCTTAGTTAAAAGCATTGTTATTCTATGGATCAAATGATCAGTTGTTTAATGCACCTTTAGTAGATCTATTCCTTGGAGATCTGCGTGCCTAT